>JAKVQF020000962.1:0-141482 GCA_023091115.2 Trypanosomatidae sp. Fi-14 | reverse complement strand
CTTGCGTCCGTCTGTGTGCGTATGTGTGTGTGTGCGTATGTGTGTAGTCATGTGTAGAGTGGTTGTAAGTGTGACCGGTGTGTAACTATCTTGTAGCAACGACGACTGTAATAGCACATCAACAACAGCGATGACGCGCAGACAAAGGCAACACACACACACACACATATATCTATACACACAGAGATGCATTGTCAATCATACAAATACACAGTACACAAGTGTATGTGTGCGTGTGTGTGCGTGCACATGCGCGCCCTCGCCGTCGTCGACGACGATACTGCCGCGTTGTCTTCGCAACGTGCACGCTACTCTCTTCGCTACTTTGTTTGCGTTGTCGTTGTTGTTTATGTCTTCTTTCCTTTTTTGCGTATGTGTGTGCGTGTGTGTGTCTCTCCTGCACTCATCACTCGACATGAGCATGTGCTCGTTTGTTCTCGTTTTTGCTATTTTTGCAGTGTGCAGACGCTTGCGCATGCGCTAGCAGCATCTATACATGTGCATGCACACCAAGTCGGCATGTCCCTCGGGACAGCGACCAACAACCATAGAAACAAGAGGCGCAGGTGTGTGTATGTGTATGAGTGGCTGCGACAAGACGCACGTTGCGTGTACGTATGTATGTGCGTGTGTGCGTGCAAAAAACAGACAGCGAAGGTCAAGTATGCATGGCGAAGGACAATGTGTATGTGTCTGTCTTGTTTCGTCTGATCGTGTGTGTGTGTGTGTGTGTTTGTTGTTTGCTTGTGTTTCTGTGTGTATGTGTGTATGTGTGTTATGACAATGGCGTGTACATACGTAAGCGAAACACAAACGATGCACGATGCATTTGTGTATGTGTGTGTTGTCAATGCTTGTGCGCATGTGTGCTCTTGTGCTTGCATATTATTGTGTTGTGTTTTTTACTGTGTAGCTGTGTCTTTTGTTGCGGCACTGCGACGTGTACGCCAAGGCAGCGTACACTCATAACACATACACAACTAAACACACACACACAACATAACATAACACTACAAAGGGCGGAGAAGAGTGAGAACACACACACACACACACACACTTGTGTGCAGCGAGGCAACTGCAGCTGTAAAGTGTACAAGCACATACGTATACAAGAAGATATACAGCGTTGCATATATATACACGTACACATATACATACAATCAGCTGTAACAAGAAAAGAAGCACAAACAGTCACACGTCGCTGTGACACCCTCGCCCCCTCTTCCAGTCTACACACAAACAAACACTCTCGCTCTCTCTCTCTCTTTCTCTCTGCGTTCTCCGCCGTGCCCTCTGCTTTTGTTGTTGTTGTTGTTATTTGTGAGCACGCTGTCGTCGCGTGTGTGTACACACATTGCTCTGAGTGTGTTTGTGTGTGAGTGTGTGTGTAGCCGGGTGTGTGTGTGTGTGTATTTTGGCACAACGGGTGCGAACGTGTGACGGGCGTGCACAGCACAACAAACAGGCCGACGTAAGCGAGTCGATAGAAGGCGGCGCACACGCTCGCAGTGCTCTTCCTCTCTACCTTTTGTCCGCGTGTGTTTGTGTGTCTGTTTTGTGTGTGTGTCGTTGTTGTGTAGGCGCGTTAGTGCTCTGGTTACGGCAGCATTGTGTTGTTGCTATACACGGGTGTAAACGAACGTATATATATATATACTTGTGTATATACATACACAACGCAACGCACCGTGCATAGTGTGCTTCGCAAACGGCGCCAGTTGTTGTAGTCGTTGACGCCACCGTGCAGCGAGCCCGGTCGCGCGACACATGCTCGACGAGCAAGGCGCAGCAGCAACGGCAGCGGCAGCAGCAACAGCTGCAGCTGCAGCAACGCCGCCTGTCGACGCCATAGCAGACAAGGCGGCAATGTCAGCACCGTCGTCCTCGTCGACAACGACGACGACGACCACGGCAGCAGCGACATCGTCCACGCAGCTTGGTGCGTCGACAACAACAGCGACGACAAGCAACTGCGTTGACGTCACAGCAGCAGAGAGCAGTGATCGTGGTGTGCGTGCGCTCAGTGTATCGGTGGCGTGCGCGCCGTCAACGTCGTCGGCGCCCAGCGACGCAGATGCACTGACGGCTGCCACTGCCGCCGACGCCACCTCGGTTGCGGCGGCTGCAACAGCAGCGGACGACGCCGATGCCACCGCAACAACGAAGGAGGACGACGACGACACGCTAACAGCGACGGCAACACCAATGCCGTCAGCACCTGACGCCGACGATGCCACCAAGCATGGTGCAGACGATCAGGCCGCCTCGGCCGCTGCCGAAGCGACTGCGGCCGCCGCCGCAACGGCGAGTGCGCAGAGTGTCACTTCCACTGCAGACGACACCACGGCATACGGTGACAGCGACGTTGCTGCTGCTGCGACTGCTGCCACCACCACCGCCGCTCGTGGTGAGGCAGACACGAGCAGTAGCAACAACAGCGCCAGCGCTGCGAGGCAGCCATCGACGACGACGTCAGTCAAGTCGGCCAAGCAAACGCCGTCAACGACAACAACGGCGCGCACGCCAGCCACCACCCCTGCTGCTGCGGGCAACAGCCACAAGAGCAAGACAGCAGCCGCAGCAGCAGCAACAAGCGCGACGACCACGACGCAGGACAGCAACACAAAGGACGAGCCTGTTATTGAGCACATACCGCCCGTCATACAGCATCTGCGTGAGCACTTTGGCATCTTTGCCGCCGCCCTCGAGCCGACCGTCTACCACTCGGGCCTGCTCAACCGCAACGTGATGGACATGTATCAGTACTTTTACGCGCGAGCGGCCAACATGGTCGACCTCATTGTCATGCAAGTGGGCTACGCGCGCTTTCGTGAGCAGGTGCACAGCATCCTGGCACAGATCCTCGCCGCCGACTGCGGTGACACGACCGAGGTGCTCGTCGACTGCATGCTCGGCATTGCAAACGATGTGATGTTGTTTGCCTCGCTCATCTCGTCCGAGACGCTGACGGAGCTGATTAGCTACGCACAAGAGGTGCTCGCAAGTGCGCGGTATGGCGGCGGTGGCAGTGGCGGCGGTGGTGGCGGTGGCAGTGGCGGCGGTGGTGGGCCACATGCACCGCCAGGCATGGTTGCAACACCTGCCCCAGCAACAACGTCAGGTGGTGGCAACGGCAACGGCAACAACAATCATCATGTCACGGTGGGTGTGGGGCCAACAGGGCACAATGGCCCACTGAACACGGCTAGCAGCCACAACAACAGAGGCGGCGGCGGTGGTGGGTATGGCGGCGGCGGTGGTGGCGGTGGCATGCCCATGACGCCAAGCAGAGGTGGCGGTGACCGTGGCGATGCACGCATGCCACCGCCGTCGCGACAGCCATCATCGTCACCGTCGACGGCAGCGGCGGCGGCGAGTGCCGGTCTCAGGGGTGACTACCGCGGTGGCGGGGGCGGCATGTACGGCACTGACATGGTCGAGACGAAGCCGTACCGCGGCGGCGGTGGTGGTGGTGGGGCAGGCATGCATAGTCACCAGCCCCTGCAGCAGCCACACAACAACAACAACAACATGTATGGCGACGTACGCATGCCACCATCACACTCGCAGCAGCAACAGCCACCGCCGCTGTCCTCGCCGTCGGCACCGCGTGGTGTCATGGATGCACGCATGTCGGCACCACCACCAGGCAGTCGTCTTGTGCACACACGCGACCTTGTCACGGGCGGTGGCGGTGTTGCTGCGCGTGACGGGGCTGTTGGCCTGTCCATGCCACCACCGCCACCGTCACATCATGGTGGTGGTGGCGGCAATGGCGGCTACGGCGGCGGCGGCGCCGTGTACTACCGCGACGAGCCGATGATGCACGCACCACCACCACCACCACCACATCTATCGCGTCATCCGCAGCAACAGCAACAACAACAACTACACCACGCGCCACACGAGCAACTGCCTGCTGCCATGTCACGTGCATCACTGCCACCACCACCACCACCGCCACATGCAGCCTTGCCGGGCGGCGGCGGCGGTGGCTACGACATGCACGAGTATGACATGATGGAGGCGGCAGCGATGGAGTATGGCGGTGCGTATGGTGCGCCCCTGCGTCCTGAGCAGCACGGTGGCGCACCGCTGCAGCTGCGCCACGCTGTGCCGCCTTCGTTGTCACAACAACAAGAAGGACAACTACTGCCACCACCACCACAGCAGCAGCAGCAGCAGGCGTCCTCACCATCGTCGCTGTCTGCCACACCAGCGGTGGCGACATTGCGGCACACACAACCACCACCACCGCCACAACGTGCCTACGTCACAACACCAGCCTCGGCGCCACCACCACCACCGCAACAGCAGCAGCACATGTACTATGACGCGGCGAGTGCAAACGAGGCGGCGATGCGACACGAGCGGCCGCCATCGATGCCGTACGAGGGGCAGCACGTATACATGCCACCGCCCCTTCCACCACCACACCAGCAACAACAGCAGCAGCAGCAGCCGTCACAGCAACAAGCAGCGACAACGCCCTCCTCGCTGGCGCGCTCCTCGCCTGGTGTGCTGTCCAGTGCACCCGCCACACAGCCGCCCGCGCATTCGCAGCTGCCCTCGCCGGCGCCGTCGTCGGCGTCTGTGCCGCGAAGTGAGCTGGCGCAGCAGCTGCACCTGCACCAGCTGCAACAACAACACCAGCAACAGCACCCGCACCCGCAGCCTAGCAGACCGCTACCGGTGCCACAACACCGCCACAACATTATGCTGCAGCACCATCACCACCACCACCTGCTGCACCACACCCTCGACACAGCGTCGAGTGCGCCGTGGCAAGGCGGCACACTGCCTCTGCGACAGCAAGAGCTGCGTCTGCCGCTGCAGCAACAACAGCCAGTGACGTTGTCAGCAGCGGGGCACATCTCACCAGCGCCGGTGCCCATGCAAGACTCGACGGCAATGGAGGCGATGGCGGTGACCTTTGCCGCGCCACCGTCATCCTTGCCGTCGACGATGCCGTTGCAACAACAACAACAGCAGCAGCAAATGATGTCACGCAATGCGTACGTGCCAGCACCGCTGAGCGTGCAGCTGCAGGCGCAACACGCCACGGCCGCGAGCAGCGCTGCCACTGACGCTGTTGCTACCGCGTCGTCGTCGCCACCGTCACAGCAGCAACAACAGCAGCCGTCGACAGCGTCGCCGTCCATGTACGGTGACGCGATGCACGCAGACGGCGGCGACGACGCACGCGCGTACGAGCACGCGATGGTGGTGGCGGGGGCAGTACAGCAGCAGCAGCAGCAGCCGTCTTCGCCACATGGTAGTGCACACAGTGGTGCAGTAAGGCAGGTGCACGTGACAGCGCTCGACGCGTCGACGCTGTACGACGGCTGTGATGCGCACAGTGCACCGTCGCAGCCCAGCCGACCTGCACCACCGCCGACAACAACTGCCGCGACGACCACACAATCGCCGCAGCGGCCGCCTAGCTCGATTGACGATGCTGCGGATGACGTGGTGCAGCACCGACTGTTGCGTGACTGGCAACAGCAGCAGCAGCAGCAGCAGCAGCACAGTATGCAGATGTCACCGCCTGTTGCTACAGTCGTTGCAAACAACAACAACAACAACAATGGTGGCAGCAGTCGCACCACGACGTGCGATGATGAGGAGCTGCGCGAGTTGCTGCTGCGCGGCGGCATCGAGGCCAAGTATGTGCAGGCGACCATTGCCCTTGGCAAGGGTGCGCAGGAGCTGCGTGACATGCAGTATGGGCAATTTGAGAAGATGCTGCGCGAGGGTGTGACACCGCTTGTGCACCGTCAGCGCATTTACCATGTACTGACGAGTCAGCTGCCCTCGCAGGCACAACGCGCCCTCGCGCATGCGCCACCCGCGCGTCAGCAACAACAACAACAGCAGCAGCAGATGCACCTGCTTGCACAGCAGCAGCAGCAGCAGCAGATGCACTCGAATCAGGTGATGCTGCACTTGCACAACTTCATGCAAAAGAATGCGCTCGTCAACAGCGCCGAGCTGGACAATGTAGGGGCAACCACGGCAACGCCGACGATCATGCCGGCAATGACGGCGCCGCCGGCGGGTGTCAATGACTCGCTCGACGAGCGACAGAGCGGCGACGCGTCGACGGGTGTGGCACCTGCGGCAACAATGACAGTGCCCGCGACGCGCGCGCCACGCACCGCGGCGACTGCCTCGACGACGTCGCCGTCGTCTGTCGCACTGTCGCCTGGCGGGGCACCGGTGCCGATGCCGCTGCCGTCACCGTCGTCGCCGTCGTCGTCGCTGGGACGCGGTACGATGACGCTGCCGCAGCCACGCACCAAGGCGCAGCAACAGCAGCGGCAGATGCAGATGCAAATGCAACAGCAACAACAACACATGCAGCTGCAAGCCATGCAGAGTGGCAGCAACGTTGCCTCGCCAACCGAGGCGAGCTATGCATCGTCCGACATGGAGAGTAGTCGTCGCGACAGCGCCGCGCTTGCCGCGATGCCGAGCAAGGGCAGCGAGCGTGGTACACCCATGCTGGCGCACGGCGCGGGCTACCGCGCTCGCTGCCAAGAGGCGAGCGTGGGCAGTGCGAGCAGCAGCCATGTCAGCCTGCAATTGCAACAGCAGCAACAGCCATACAACAACAACAACGCACCACCGCAGCAACAACAACAACAACACTATGCAGGCGGCAACGACGACAGTGCCCGCGGCGCCGAGGACGAGCGCAAGCGTCGCGCCACACGACGTGGCATGACACGTGGTGGTGGCGTGCCGTACTCGCGCACACGTCTTGGACCAGGCAGCAGCAGTCACGGCGGCGGTGGCGGTGGTGGTGGTGGTGGCGATGGTGAGGTACAGGTGTGCTGGCACTATCAGACGCCGGAGGGGTGCCCGTTTGGTGCCAAGTGTCACTTTCGCCACTCGGGCAAGTAGGCTGTCGCTCTAGCGCCGTATTGTAAAAATGAGTGTGAGAGAGAAAGAGTGTGAGAGAGAGAGTGCACGTGTACGTGTCTGTGTATGTGTGTGTGTGTGTGTGTGTGTGTGTGTGTGTGTGTTTGCTCGCAACCTCTTCCTTTACGTTCGTGTGTGTATGTGTGTGTGTGTGTGTGTGTGTGTGTAGTGCAAAATGCACGTTGTGTCGTGTCGCTCGTGTTAGCCCCCCGCACTACTTCCGTCACCTGCCTCCCTTTTTGTCGCCGCGTGCGTGTACGTATGTGTACGTGTGTGTGTGTGTGTGTGTGTACGTGTGTGTATTTGTGTAATGCGGGTGTGAATGTGGCTGTGTGTATGCGCTGCATGTCCGTGTCAGAGCTGTATTGCATGCGTAACAGTACGCACAAACACATGTACACGCGCACACGATTGTGTGCGCACACCCACGCCTTGCCGTTGCACACTCGTGCACAGCACACGACGCCTGTGCGGACGACCACGCTGTCGTCGTCTTTGTGTATGCGACGTGTAGTTTACGTAGCACAAACGTATATACACATACACACGCACACACGCGCGATGACGAGCACGACGCCTGCAAGCGCGCCGGCGTCGCCCGCATCGCCAGCACCGAGCACGACGATGCCTGTTGGCGGCACGGCGGGTGCACTTGTGCCTGCTGCACACGCAGCTCCTGCATCGCCTACCGCCGCGGGCAACTCGTTGCTGCCGAGCAGCGATGGCGCAGCTGCGGTCAACAACGCCAACAACAACCGCACCAGCACGACGGACGTGTATGGCGGTGCAGGCAATGGCATGTACGGCAGCAGCGGTGCGGGCGGCATGTACGGCGCGGGTGGCTATGGCATGATGGACCCGTACGGCTACGGGGCGGGTGGTATGTATGGCATGGGCGGCATGGGCATGTACGGCATGGGTGGTATGGGCATGATGGGGCTGGGTGGCATGGGCATGATGGGCATGGGCATGCTCGGCATGACGCCCGAGGCACAGCGCAGCCAGATGATGATGTTCATGATCAGCCGCATGGTCGAGCTGTGGGGCATGTTCTCGCAAGTTGTGCAGGCGGCCTTTGTCAGTGTCATACAGTTTGCCGACAACTATGTTGGCATACACCAGCGCATGGGCGCCCTCGAGGACGAGGCGATGAACAATGAAGAGCAGTACAAGCACAAGTCGTACGAGCACCGTCGCGCGATGCGCGAGTTGCCCGCGGCGGCTCGGCTTGCCGCGCGAGGCCTCGGCGTCGCCGACGACGTCGCCGCCGCCGGCCTCGCCAGCACGAGCAGTGGCAGTGTATTGCTCGACAGCGATGTGGGTGGTGGTGGTGACCGGGCGCGACTGCGCCAGCGCCATCGGCGTCGTCTGCGCGCCGCACAGCCGTCGTTTGTGCGACGCGTGGCGTGGTCAATGTTGCGGCATGGCGTGTTGCTGCTCCTTGCCCTGCTGCTTGCGCGTCGTCTGACGTCGTGGTGGCAGGCACGGCAGGCAAGCCGCCTCGTCGGTGACGCAGTCGACACGACGACGGCGGCAGGCGTCGTTGCGCGCAACTACGGCAAGGGGCCGATGTGACGCACACACGGCAGCACCACAGCATGAGCAACGACGACGACAACAAAAACAAACTCGAATGACGCCTGCAGTAACACACACACACACACACACACATGCGCATACACGTACAAGTGAGTCTGTATGTATGTGCATACACACTCGCACGCGTATATATATGTGTGTGTAGCGCTGCATGGCGTGTGTTGTCGTATGTATGCAAATGTACATGTGTATATATGTGTGTTGCACTCTGCCCACGTAGACGACTGCACGCGTGTGTGTGTGTGTCCTTTGTTGCCATGTCGCGTGTGTGGCCACGAGTGCGACGTGTATTCGGGCCAGTAGCTGGCTTTGGCATAGGCTGGGCAGCGTTTGCCATTGCCGACGAGCGTGACTGGCTCGACGCGCGTGTGCGGCGCTGGCTGCTGTGCAGCAACCTGAAATTGCAGCTGCGCCTGCAACGTGTCATGCCGCGTGCACTGACGGACGCGTATGGCGTGCCCGAGGAGGTGCTGTGCGATGCGATTGCGCGACTGGAGCGCAGCGGCGGCAGCAGCAACGACGGCGACGACGACGAAAGTGGCAGCGACACGCGTGTGACCTTTGGGCAGCTGCTGTCGGAGTGTAGCGTGGTTGACCAGCTGCACTTTCTCGAGGAGCACGCACTCGAGGAGATACCGTACTTTTACATTGCGGACCTGTTCGACGCATGGGCCACGCTGCACACGCAGCCTGGCTGCGTTGTCCGCACAGACGCTGCGACGTCATCGTCGACAATAGCGCACAAGCAGCCACTGCCGTCAAGCAGCAGCAGCAGCAGCAACAGCAACGCGAGTGCTTGCTTTGACGCGCCCGTGCTGTGCGAGGCGCTGTGGCGCAAGCTGCTCGGCGGCGTTGTGCCGTATGACGTCAGCGTGCGTGCCTTGTGCGTGCTCGCGACACGCAGTCAACGCAACGCTGCCCTGCTCGCCAAGCACATTGACGCAGCTGTCCTGCTCGACCGCTACGCTGCCTACCACGACGCACGCACGCAGACAAAGGCGTGCGACAAGGACGAAGACGGCGACGACGAGGGTGCCGCGTCTGCGGCTGCTGTGGCGGCGGCGACGTTGACGCTGCTGCGCGCACTGAATGACGCACACGTGCGGCAGCAGCAGCACTCGCGTCTTGTCAGGGCCCTCGTCGCGCCGCTGCGTGTGTGCGGTGTGCTCGGCGGCAGTGTAGACGTCCTGCCCTTGGCGCGTCGCGTGACGGCGGAGCAGTGGTGCAATGCCTTTGCGCAACCACCACCGTCACCGCCGTCGACGCAGTCAAGCGCAGCGAGTGGCGAGCAGGCAAGTGACAAGGACACGAGTATGGGCAGTCATGGCAGCGATGACGCGTGCGTGCTGACGGCAGAGGTGCGCGCGTGGACGGTTGACGCGGTGGTGCCGTTTGCCAATGCCATGCACACGAGGCTGCGCTGTGCCGAGAGGCAGCCACACGTACAGCTCTAACATGTATATGTGTGTGTGTATGTACGCAAAAAAGCTGCGTGCAAGCATAACACAATGCACACAGTGAACTTATGCAGGCTGCTGCCGTGTGTATATGTGTGTGTGTGTATTGCAACTTTCTTGCGTGCGTGCATGTCACGTTTGTTGTGCGGCGCCACACAGACGACGCATTCGTACATAAGCACATACATACACATATATATATATATATATATATATATATATATACAAGGAGCAAACACTGTTTGTGTGTGTCAGCGCCAAGACAGTGTACATTGCCTACGCATACAAAGGGGCGCAGTACAAGGAACACACTGTGCGCGTGTGTGCCTGTCTGCCCGTCTGTGTGGCCACTTGTGTGTGTGTGTGTGTGTGTGACGCAGAAACATACGGGCAACATGTCGAAGCAGCAGCCGTCGTCACACACCGTCAACCTCGACGAGCTGAGCAGCAGCTCGGTGGAGACGGCGCCGCAGAATGTGCACGCGGACGAGGCGCAGCAGCAGCAGCGCCGCAGCAACAGCAGCACCCTCAGCAGCACCGTTAGTAGCATGAAGCACGATCATGGCAAGAAGGCGCACAAGTACCTCGTGCGCGACGAGTCGATGACCATGGGCGCACACAATACGCAGCATGCCGAGGCCAGCACAAGTGCAAGCGCGAGCACAACAACGACAACAACAACGAAGGCGTGGATGACGCGGGCGAGCAGCAGCCTCGGCAACACGCTCGTGCGTCACAGTCACATCATCTTGCCTACACTTGTCGTGCTGTGCCTCGTCGCCGCTGTGGTGCTCTTCTCGCTTGGTATTGCCCTGCGCAACGCGTACGCACCGCACGTGCCACCGTACAACAACAATAGCGACACGCACAGCAGCACCGACCGCCACCACCATCACAGCAACGACAACTCCGACAACAATGGCCACCGCGGCAACGGTGACGACAACTGCAGCCATCATCACCCTCATCGCAACAACAGCGACCGCTACACGGACTACGACAGCAGCAGCAGCACGGCACCGATGCCGGCGACGATGACGCCTTACAAAGACAGTAGCAGTAGCAACACAAGCAACAGCAGCAGCAGCAGCAGCAATAATGCCATGCATAGTAGCAGTGCCATGTTGCCGTACCCTGACATGCCATCGTCGTCCAATTGGCAATACAGCGACAAGGACGACCACCACGACGACGATGACGACCACCGCGACGACCGCGATGACGATGATGACGACCGCGATGACGATGAGCATGACAAGTACTACCTTGACGGCACGTGCTCGTGCATGTGCACGCGTGCGCGGTGCT
Source organism: Trypanosomatidae sp. Fi-14 (assembly GCA_023091115.2). Lineage (NCBI taxonomy): Eukaryota > Euglenozoa > Kinetoplastea > Trypanosomatida > Trypanosomatidae > Trypanosomatidae sp. Fi-14. Next base: position 130,194 of record JAKVQF020000962.1, on the reverse strand, counting down.
GTCGCAACTTTGGCTTCGACTGCCCCTCGGACAAGCGCTACTGCGACCGCTACAACACATACTGCACGTGCAACTGCTCGCCGCAGTGGCTGTGGGACAAGCGTCCACAGCACACGGGCTGTCGTGAAAAGTACAAGCGTCACATGAACATGTGCAAGGCGCCGTACCCGTTCCAGGACCACAACCTGGCCATGTGCAGGTGCAACTGCGAACTTGTCGATGACAACTTCACCACATGCGTGCACGCGTGTAGGTGCAAGTACTAGAACAAGGGTAAGACGACGTATACATATGCGTGTGTGTGCGCGAGTGTACATGTCAGCGTGTGTGTACGCGCACATGCACGCAAAAGGGCGGTGGTGAGTGCATTGTAGGGGCAGCGATGGTGAGGAGGGTGAGTGCATAGTAGCAGAGTGGCAAGGTGGCGTGACTGACATACGTTGTGTACGTAACGGACGTGTATATATATATATATAGCAATTAGGCTGCGTGCCTGCATGTGCCTCTTCCTTGACGTGTCGGTGACGCACGACAATGGCTATGCGCGATGCTTGTACTGCTGCGCAAAGGAACAGCAAGCACACTGTACGCGAGTGCGCATACGCGTCCATGTGAGGCGTTTGCGCCACAACGCGACAGAAGTAAAACGCGCGCACTGACTGTGTATATATACGCGTCGCACGCGTGTATACATGTGTGTGTCATGTGTACAGCGTAACGTATTAATGTGTGCGTCGCACGTTTGTTTGCGTGTCTTGTTTGCTCATGCGCACGTGCTGTGGCGAGAAACGCGAAGATGACAAGACGTATTGTTGGCAAGCGACGAAGCGCTGTTGCAAGAGCGACGAAGTGCGTGTGCATGTGTATATATGCGTGTGTGTGTGTATGGCGACACGTGCAACCTGTGTATATGTGTGTGTGAGCATGTTTATACATAAATACATACGCGCGTACATACACAAAAAACGTGGATACATGTGTTTATATATACATGTGTACACACATACAACTTTGTTTCCGTATACGTCATACCTTCTGTCTTCTTTTCAGTCTGTGCATGTTTGTGTGTGTGTGTGTGTTTGTATTGCAACGAGCGCAACAAGTCATGTACATATGCGTATACGCAAGCGAATGTGTTGTGACAAGCTGCATGCCTGTGTATGTGCATCTTGCATGTGCTTGTGTACAACTAGCGTCAGTAGGCACCGCCCACAGACACGCACACACACATTCAGTAGACGTTGTTTGCACTAGTCGCCCAGTCACTTGCACCTCCTCGCACTCGTGGGCGCTGCTGCTGTTGCTGCTGCTGCTAGTCGTTGTTTTTTGTATTTGCTTGTGCTCTGCAGAAGCACGCCCCCCCGACGTGTGTGCGTGTGCGTGTGAGTGACTGCGTCTGTGACTGCTTGTGTGACTGCGTCTGTGACTGTGTGCGTCGACACAGTACAAGGTACACAACACGCGTACGCATGCTGAACGGGTCACATGACGTGGTCGTCCTTGGCGACGGCCATGATGAGGACAATGCAGTCGTCGTGGCCGACACACAGCGTGCAACGACGGCGACGACGACGCCTGCCGCAACGACGACTGACGCGCTGCGCGGTGGGGCGTGCACGTATCGGCGCTGCACTCGCCGTCTGTTACCCTGGTACAAGCAGCCTCTGCCCCTGCGCACGCAGCTGTTCGGCTTCCTCGTCCTCTTCGTCGTCGGCGTCTTTGTGCTCGCCGCGGCACTGCTGCTGACGAACGAGCGCATGCCTGACCCGCGCCTCGTGCCCTCGCTGCCGGACCTGCTCTTCGAGGTGTTTGACAAGATTGCGTGGCTCGAGCCGGTCGTGGACATGTGCATTGGCGTGCTCAACGCGACGGCGGTGTTCATCGCGGTGAAGATGTACCTGCTCGAGCGTCAGCAGCGCGGCCTCGCACCACTCGTGCTGCCGACCAGCTCGCGCCTTGGCGTCCTCGCCCGCCTCGTCAACGCGACGCTGTTGCGCGTCGTCGACTCGGGCAAGCGCCCCTTCCCGCTGCGTGGGGCGGCGGTGATTGCGATGATACGGTTTGTGACCACGTACCTTGTCATGGTGCTGTACCGCAGCGTCGTCATCATCATGACCTCGTTCCCGCCCACCGACAATGCGTGCCAGCACCCACGAAAGATTGAACACCCGCTCTGGAACATGGTGCTGACGGTGGTGACGTTTGGTGGCGGGTCGATACACTGTGGCGATCTCATGTTCAGCGGCCACACAATCATCTTGACGCTCGGCTTTCTTGTGTTGTGGTCGTACGGCACCTATGTGCATGCGTGGGCCTTCCGTGTCATGGGCACAACGGTGCTGCTCTTCAGCTTCTACTGCATCGTGGCCTCGCGATCGCACTACACGGACGACATTGTCGTGGCGCTGTACTCGACGATTGTGACGTTTATTGCCATTCCGCACCGCCGCCATGGTGCGCCGTGGCAGCTGCAGATGTGCATACGCTGGTGTGCATACATACGCTGCTGCTACTGCCCCGACGCCCAGATGGACGACCTGGCAGGCAAGTATGAGTACATCTACGAAGACGACAAGGACGGCGATGACAAGGACGGCACCAGCGGCGGCGGCGTCGATGAGGGCGTCGGCAGTGGCAACAGCAGCAACACCGGCGGCGTCGGCGGCAGCGCGCATGACGGCAAGCACGGCCACGACCGTGACGGCGACAGCCGTGATGACGGTCAGCATGTTGCCGTGCTGGTGCACGATGGCGATGCTCATGACAACAACAGCAGCAACCACGCCGGCAGCGGCGCACACGGCCAGACGGCATCACCGGCAACGGCCACGGGCGTCACGACGCCGTCGGCCACGCAGGCCGCGAAGACGTCGTGAGCGTCAACAGGCGCACACGCACGCGCACACACATGGTGATGGTCGCGGGAGGTGTGCAGAGCGGCGCTGCGGTGTCGATGACGACGTTGACGTCGACACGTACATGCACATACACTTACCATGTTACAACTACAAGTGCAACAAAAGAAACAACGTATGACAACAACAACAGCAAGAACAAGAAGAAAGACATGACGTAAAGATGAGGCATGTTGTACGTGCATATGTGTGTGTGTGTTTGTATATGTGTGTGTTTTGTTTTGTTGTAAACGGCGTACGCTGCAGTTGACTGCTGACACAAGCAAGGTATATGTTAATATGTATACATATGCATCGTGTGTGTGTGTGTGACATCATTGACACCATGTAGTATGTATTGACAGTCTACGTGCGTACTTGCGTTCGTATGCGTGGGTGTGCAGTAACAAGTGACATGGGCTGTTACATTTTCACTGTATGCTCCTTCTCTCGCACCTTGTTGTTCGTTCGTTCGCGCAAGCGTGCACATGCGTGCAATGCCACGTGCCGCGTGCAGCGCGATGTTGTGACAATGTGCATGAGCAAGTGAGCATGACAATTGCACCTGTTCACGATAAGCAGCGATGCATACTTCCCTCTCTCGCTTTCTCCTTCTACGTATACATGTGTGTGTGTGTGTATGTGTGCACGTTGATCGGCACGTAACATGTGTGTGTGTGTGTGTGTGTGTGTGTGTGTGTGTGTATGTAGATTACGTACGGACGAGTGGTGGCAATGGCGAGTGTACATCACATACCATTTCCTTGACGTTGCATACACACGAGTACAAACAGACATGCACATACACCGACACACACATGTGTATGCTTGCCTGTCTGCCTTTGCATGCCAGCTTGCCTTTGCGTTTGTTTTTTGTTCTTGTGTGTGTGTGTGTGTGTGTGTAGAAGCGAGTGACGTTGCCTTGTGTCACACTTACTCACATACTTACACTTACTTACACAAACAAGCAAGCGGGCACACACACACAAACACACACGCACACGCAGACACAGGCTCGCGTTTGCCACGGTGCGTGATGCGATGCAAAAGTATCAGATACTGGGCAAGAAGGGCGAGGGCACCTTCAGCGAGGTGCTGAAGGCGCAAGACATGGAGACGCACCAGCTCGTCGCGATCAAGTGCATGAAGAAGCCGTTCAAGAACAAGGAGCAGGTCAACCGTCTGCGCGAGATACAGGCGGTGCGACGACTGCAGCCGCACCCGAACATTGTGCCACTGCTCGAGGTACTGTTTGACCGTAGCACGGGCAGGCTGGCGCTTGTCATGGAGCTGCTGGAGATGAACCTGTACGAGCTCATCAAGAGCCGCCGGCAGTACCTCGGCGAGGACCGTGTCATGAGCTACATGTATCAGCTACTCAAGGGCCTCAACCACGCCCACCGCATTGGCCTCTTCCACCGCGACATCAAGCCGGAGAATCTGCTCATTAGCGCCGATGGTGTGCTCAAGATTGCCGACTTTGGCTCGTGCAAGGGCGTCTACTCGAAGCAGCCGCTGACGGAGTACATCTCGACGCGCTGGTACCGCGCCCCCGAGTGCCTGCTGACAAATGGCTACTATGGCTACAAGATGGACTTGTGGAGCGCCGGCTGCGTGTTCTTCGAGATGTGCGCCCTGTTTCCGCTCTTTCCTGGCAACAATGAGCTAGACCAGGTGCACAAGATACACAACGTCCTCGGCTCGCCACCGCCCGAGGTGCTCGAGCAGCTGCGCGCAAAGGGCGCACACTTTGACGTCAACTTCCCGACAAAGCAGGGCATCGGGCTCGAGAAGCTGCTGCCGAGCGTGTCGCGCGACGCACTTGACCTCATGTCGCGACTGCTCAGCTACAGCGAGGAGAAGCGCTGCACCGCGAAGGAGGCGCTGCGGCACCCCTACTTCAAGCGACTGCGCGACGCGGAGCGCAAGCAGCGCGTGCCGGGCAGTGGCAACAACAACAACAACAACAACAGCGCTACTGCCACGGCTGCGGCTGCCGAGCATGCGACAAGCAGTGCGCCGCTGCCGGGTGGTGTGGCGCGTGGAGGCGACGGTGGTGGCGAGGAAGTGTGCAGCGCCAGCGACGTCAAGCTCGTGACGTTGACGTCAACGGCCACGACGATGGTTGTGACGGAGCTGCACAGCAACGGTAGCAGCACTGCATTGCCGTGCGGTATCAGTAGTGTGACGCCTGACTGCAACAGCAACAACAGCAACAACAACAACAACAGTGGCGCGACCACCACGACCAACAACAACAACAATGGTAGTAGTAGCAGCAACGCCAATCACTGCAGTGAGGCGTCGCGCTACGCAAACGACAAGCTGCCACTCATTGACTTACCGTCACCGACCAAGTCGAGCTTTACGGTCACGCACATGAGCACGCTCGCCGGCAGCGGCGACATGTGTGGCAATGGCAGCGGAATGATGAATGCTGGTGGTAGTAGTAGCAGCAGCATGCCGATGGCGACGACGGCGCTGGGCAAGACGGGGGGCGGTGGCAACAGCACGGGCAACAACGCGGGCGGCGGCGGTGGCGGCGGCGCGGGTGTGATGGTGCGTGATGCTGTTGTGCATGACGGCAAGACGAGTCTGCCGCGACTGTCATGACGCGAGCACGTCACTTGCGCTTGTGCATGCGCACACGACGACACGTGTCGTCGTGCGTGCGTGTGGTATGTGTCACACACACAATATGCACTCGTTGCTCTCTCTCTGAGTGTGTGTGTTGCCAAAACAGTGTACGACAAGGAAGTACGCACATGCGTGCACACAAACGTGAGTACTTATATATAACAACAGAGAAACACATCGACGCATGTGTATATGTTGTGTGTGTGTATGTGCCTGTGTGTGTGTGTGTGTGATTGTGCTGTATATGTATGTGTGTGCAGCAATACTCCATCGTCGTCGTTTCAGTCGTTTGTTCGCGCCTTGTGACTATGTATGTGCTGACGTTGTATGTGCTTGTGCTGTATATATATTTGTGTGTGTGTGTGCTTGTACACACAAATGTCTCCTCTCTTCTCGCACACTCCCCTTCGCTGTTACAGCGTTGCTCTGCCAGCTGCCCGCCTACTTTCGCCCTCATCTCCTCACTACTGACGTTTTACCTTGATGACGACCTACACACACATACACCGCCTGCAGCAATGTCTGTTGACACTAAGGTAGACACACATATATATACACCAACGTCAGTGTGTATGTGTGCATGTGTATGTGTGTGTGTGTGTGTGTGCGTGTCATTTTACATACAGGTAGACCGCGTCACGTTAGAACTGTACTTGCGTTAGCTTGCATACTTGCGTGCGTATGTGTTGTTTACGTCCTCGTATATGCATGTATTGTATGTGTGCGTGTGTGTGTGTGTGTGTGCGTATTGCTGTCGTTGCACATCAGGCGCACGTGACCACGTACAAAAAAGCACACACAATGACAAGTACGTGCGCATACACACAAATACTCACACGCACGCATACATACACACGCAAGTAAGAGAATAATGTAGTGAACGCACGTGACATGTATGTACATGTGTGACACTACTCTGCAAACACACACACACACACACACATGCATGCATGACAGTTATGGGGGTGTTGTGTATGTGTACCGACGTGTGTATATGTATATGTATATGTGACGCAATCGGCACACAACGAAGACAGCACGCATATGCATACACACACACACATGGCCGTCGTCGTATGTCAGTGTGTGTGCCTGTCTTTGTGTGCACATGTGCACTTGCTTTGTCGTGTTGACCGGCATTGTAGTAGTCGCACACGTTTGCCTGGTTTGTCTGCTGCGTGGGGCGGTGGCAGCGTACACACACACACCACCGCCGTGCAATTGACGATGAGGCTGTCCTTGTTGCTACCACGACGTTACGCCGTCGTATGCAGCGAGCGGCCGCAGCTGCCGCTGCGTCAGACACGGCGTCACGCTACGCTGGACAGCCCGAATGGCGGCAGCACGGCCGCGCGTGTGCTCTCGTCCGGCTTCTCGCAGCCACCGGGCAAGCATCTGCACATGAAGGTGTTGCGCGACAACACAACGCCGCAGCGCGTGCCGGGCACGACAAAGGTGCTGTACACGAACAAGAAGGGACGCACGTTCACGTTTGCCATCCCTGTTGGCGCGCTCACACACCCGCCACAGCTGCGCACCTCGGCGTCGCCGGAGGGGTGGCGAGAGATTGACACCTCGTTTTGCGACCTTGGCGACCTCGAGGACGACATGCCGTCACCCGTGGACGAGTGTCTGCGCGCGTGCCGCGTGCCCTCCTCCTCGTCGTCGGCGGCAGCAGCAGCGGACGACGCCGACGTGCACGCACACATTGCCCCGACGCAACGCGCTGAGCACCTCGGCCAAGACGACGAGAACGACGAGGACGGCGACGGCATGGTGGTGCGCGTTGACCTGCCGCAGCTGCAACGGCTGCAGGCGGCGTTTGTGCAGTTTTGCCGCGACTATGTGCTCATGGACACGTCCGGCATGAAGATGACCACCGCCATGCCACGTGAGCTCAACACAGGGCCTGACTATGAGCTGTACGACCGCAAAACGATGCGACGTCGCTACTGGCTAGCCATTCGTCACCGCTTCGACGACGTCCGCGAGCTGCTGTGGCCGTCGCTGACGTGGTGCGCACGCGCGTCCCCTTCGCCGTCACAGCAACAGCAGCAGCAACAGCAGCAGCCACTGCTGTCTGCCGCTGAGATGCTGCAGGCGCTCGTGTGGCTCGAGGCGGCGTCGTCGATGGGCGTACGCCGTCACCACGAGTATGACGTGTGCCCCGCCAATGAGTTTGCGCCACTGTCATTGCAGCGTGAAGTGCGAGTGCTCGCATGGCGTGTGCGCACCGAGGCGGCACACGAGCAACAACAACAACAGCAGCAGCAGCGCTACTCGTCATCATCGCGGCTGTTGCATGATGCAGACAACTACATCACGTGTGCGGCGCTGTGCGCCAACCACGGTGTGCCCTTTCACAGCTTCTTTGTCAGCGACGACGACGGCGGCAGCGGCGACACGGCGACGACGACGACGACGGCGACGATGCACGGGCGGCACGACAATGTGCAGGCGATGCTGCAGCACGTGCCGCGACTGCTTACGGTGCGTGATGCAACACGTGTCATGGCGGTGCTGCAGCAGCAGCTGCTGCACACGACGCGCGCCGCACACGACGACAGCGACGGCAATGACGACGACGGCATGACGGCAAGTGCACATCGCCGCGCGCTGTGCTTCTCTGACCGCGTCACGGGGCAGCTGCGACGGCCGGCGCTGCTGCGCGCCTTGTCGACGTTGTGTGATGCACGCGTGTTTGGCGCGCACGATTGCATGCAAAACGTCGACGCCAATGAGTTGGGCATCGCCATGCGCTTTGCTGTTGACGTGTACGAGTGCAACACGGCGTTCCTGACGCGTGGCGATCGACACATCAGCGCGGTCACAAGCAACAACGGCAACAACAACGGCGACGACGACGACAACGCGACTGAGAGCGAGCACCACGCCGACACGGCCGATGTTGCACAGCAGCGCGAGGCGCTCGTGCAGTTTGCGCAGCTGACGCTCGCGCGCTGCCGACAGCTGCTCTACCGCAGCGATGGCCCGCAGACGACGGTGATGAGCGGTGACGCTGCGTACATTCCGCTGATTGAGCAGCAGCAGCTTGCCGAGCGCAGTCACCCGCAGGCGCTCGTGCACTACAAGGTGGGCCGCGAGAATGCGCAAGGGCTGCGCTTTGCGACGCTGCCGACGAGGCCATCGGCGCTGCTCTTTGAGCTTGCGGAGCGCCTGATGCGGTGCATGCGCGTCGACGACGACGACGACAGCGGCAACGGCAAGCGACGCGAAGGTGACGAGGCACACGTCGTCGGCAGCAGCAGCGGCAACAGCAGCAGCACGGCACGGAGCAGCACGCTCGTGACTGACCTCGCGCACCACATTGAGCAGGCGGTGTTGACCGGTGGTGCGCACTTGTCCCTGACTGAGGTGACGCGTGTGCTGCGCCAGCTCGCCGCGATGGCTGTCCAGCTCGGCGATGTGCGCCACGTGCACACACGCTACGCGCGTCTGCTGCACATGATTGACACGGCCATTGGTGCGCAGATACAGCTCGCACAAGGAGCCGTCACAACAAGCGGGCAGCCACAGCGGGCGGCGGTGGCGACGGCGACGGCGGTGGTGAATGTGCTCGACGGCCTGGCGCGTTGTCGCTACACACCGCACAGCTACAGACAAGTGGAGATGGTGCTGCTGCGGCTGTCGCTCAGTGCGCGGCTGTCACTCGCGGCGATGGCGCGTGCGCTGGCCGCGATGCTCTGCCTCGTCGGGCCGCGTGGTGTGTCGTCGGTGATGCAGCACAATGCGGCGACGACGGTGGTGCGGCATCTGACGGGCGAGGCCATGTCGCGCCCGCGTGACAGCGTCGTCGCCTCGTCGTCGTCGTCGTCAGCGACAGCAACAACAACAGCCACCACCGTCACGATGCGTGAGCGAGTGCACGCGTTGCGTGTGTTGCGGCTGCTGCGCTACTGCCGCTATGCCGCGTTGCCGTCGCTTGTGCTCGGGCTGCGCGACGATGGCGCGCTGACGGTGTCGTCACGACAGACAAACAACGATGACAACAACAAGGACATGGACACGGCCGAGGCGTTGTGTGCGACGGCAGCGCTGCTGGCATGCACCGCCGTGTCGTTGCAGAACAACGGCGCAGAGCATGACGACAACAACAAGAACAAGGACAGTGTGCGTGAGCTGGCGAGTGTGCTGCATGCCGAGGCAATGGCAGCACTGACGGCAGGTCTGCGTGCGTGGCCACGCAACAAGCGCAACAACGACGACAACGCCTCTGACGAGCGCGATGATGATGGTGAGGGCGATGTGACGTTGCGACAGTCTATGCACGACGTGCTCGTCGACTGCGTCACGACATCGGCGGCACTCGGCCGCGACGCGTGCGTCACACTACGCCGGCTTGTCGGTGCGCCAAGCACGACAACGATGACGACAACGACAACGACAACATCGGCAGGCGCCACCATGGCGACGTCGTCGTCGTCGTCGTCGCGCGCAGCGCTGTTGCACTCTTGCTGCACCCCCCACCTCGCCGTCAGCGTACTCGACAGCCTCGAGGTGCTCGGGCTGCGGCAGTGTACGATGCGGCGTGCCTATGAGGTCTACCTCGATGAGGTGTTGCAGGCGATGTTGCAGCTGCAAGCAGGCCACGGCGGGGGCGGCAGAAGTGACAGTCGCAGCACACGCGAACGTGACAGCGCGGAGGTGGGTGAGGCGCGTGCGCACGCGGTCGACGACGAGGAGGAGGACACGACGACCGCGACGACAGCAGCAGCCGCAGCAGCCGCGTCATCGTTCGCGACATCGTTGCCGCCATGTGACATGGACGTGGCCGTGCGCGTCCTGGCGCTGACGTCGTTGCCATCACACACGACAGCAAAAGCGGCACAGCTGCTGCAGCGCGAAGTAGACCGCCTCGACAGCCTCGCACAACAACAACAACAACAACAACAACAACAGCAACAACACGCGTGGTTGCTTGTCGCGCAACGTGCACACGTGTCCTTCGAGACGGGCGCACTGCAGCAGCGCGAGCACGCCGCCGAGCAAGGTGACCTGTTGCTGCGTTATTGTACAGCACTGCAGCAGCACAAGGCGCGAGCGTGCACCGCGCACAGCCACGTCACCGCGTAGTCGTGCACACACACATACGTATGTACATGTACGTGTGTATGTTTGTGTGTGTGTGTGTGTGTGTGACGGTGTATAACGACCTGTGTCTGTGCGTGCATCAGTACGTGACGCTACACACACACACAATGCTGCATCTTTGTTGCACACACACACACACACACACTGTGCACTCGTCTGCCTGCCTGTTTGCTTGTTGTGCCGTCAAGTCATTGACACGTTGTGCACAGCTCGCACAACAAGAGCAACACGAGCAACAACAACAGTAACACTCTGCCACCATGTCCAGTCAACCGCTGCAACTGCGCAAGCCCCGCAGCACCGCCGCCCCGGCGACACGACGAGCTGCCACACCCGCTGCTGCCACCACGACAGCCGCCGCGGCAGCGGCGCCGTCGGTCGTCACGACCACGGCAACGGACGCGACGGCGGTGGCGCTGTCGTCGACGGTACTACCGTGTACACGACTGTACACGATGCTCACGCGACCGCACACGGCAAGCGAGCGACACGACAAGACGGCAGTGACAGCGACGACCACGTCGTTGTCGTCATCAGCAGCAGCACCGACAGCAGCGACAATGACGTCATCGTCGGCGTACGCACAGCGTCGTCGTTTGCCGCCACGCTCAGCATGGCGTACGTGTGCCATGCCTACCGCACCGCACAGCAGCCACGCGACAACAACGGCGCTGCTGCTACCGCAGCCGCAGCTGCAGCCACGTCGACGCAACAGCACACACGCGGCCGCTGCGGTGCTCGACGACAACGCACACGACGCCGTCACCCACACGACCGCGGCGAGTGACGTTGTGGCGCCCATGGCGGGTGCGTGTGCGGTGGACCTGTCACGACGACGTCGCTCACGTGCGCTCTACCTGCGTCGACTGCTGCGTCGCGTTGACGACTGCGACGGTCGCATGCGGCGCGTCGTGTGCGATGGACACAGAAGCATTGCTGCTGCGGCGGCGACTGCGGTAGTCGTAGGTCAGCAGCAGGACGAGGGCCACGGCGATGACCTTGTTGCCGCGGCCGCGCAACAGTCGCCGCGTCTGCGACTGGCGCCGAGTGAGGTGACGGCTGCAGGCGGCGGCAGCGTAGCGAGCGGGCGCACACAAGCATACCGCGGCGGTAGCCATCGTCACCACTATGGCAACAATAACAACAACAACACAACCACGAGCGCCGCTGCTGCCGCCATGGCTGTGACGACCGCCGAGCCGCCATGGATGCGCAACGTGACGCGATGTTGGATGGCGCGCACTGACGCACAGATCTGCGCCGACGACAAGGCACCGCTGCCTACACAGCAGCTGCATCACAACAACAACGATGAGCGACTGCACACGACACGCGCGGCGACAGCGGCGACAAGGACGACGTCGTCATCGACGCTGCTGCGTCGTGTGCGTCAAGGTCGCTTCCCGGTCGACCCGCCGGTGCTGCGGCCGCGCGAATGGCTGCAGCGGTACAGCGCCGACACGCCGCTGCTCGACGCCGTCGTGGCGGCTGCCGCAGACGACACGGACGAGCGGCGCAGCAACAGCGGCGGCAGCTACAGCGGCACCGACAGCGATGACGACGATGACGACGCCAACAACAACAGCAATGGCAGGTCAACCTTTCTCACGCAGCTCGCCGAGGAGCCGATCAGCTGCTACGAGGTGCTGCGCCGCATGACACAACCGCCCGCGCCTCTGCAGCACGCACGCAGCCGACACCATGTCAACAGCCACAGCAGCAACAACAGCGATGGCAGGGAGGAAGAGGCACAGCAGCAGCAGCAGGAGGCCGCAGAGGCGGAGGGCGGCAGCGAGGCGGCGGCGTCGAGGATGTGGTGTGTGGCGGTGGCGCAGCACAACATGGCGGTGCGTCGTCATCGCTTTGACCACGCCCACGCAGCACTGTACGCGCAGCTAAGTGACACGATGGCGTGGCGTCGTGTGTCGCGTCGTGTTGTCTGTCACAGCATGTGCAACAACAACAACAACAACAGCAATGACCGCGCGGAGGGCGACGATGAGGGCGGCGGTGACGTGACGTCGCTGCTCTTTCGCTTGTTTGCGTTGTGTCCACGGCAGCCGGGCGGCATGCTGCACGAGGCGGCGACGGCGGCGGCCGCCACGAGTGCAAACACCACCACGTCACAGCACGGCAAGGAAGACGACGACGACAGCAGTGTCGATGACAGTGACGATGCGTTTGTCGAGTCGCTCGTCGCTCGTGGCATGAGTGTGTGGCTGGCCAAGGCGACGGCGCTCGCCCTCGCACACGAGCGCGCGCGTGTGTGTGCGGCGCTGGCGCGCTTTCAGCTGCCCTTCACTGCCGCCGCCCTGTCGGTCGAGGCGATGGAGCGACTACGCCGTGACATGATTGCACATGTGCGTCACAAGCCCCTGCACGTGCGTGGCATGCGTGCACTGGTGACGCGGCGTGAGATGATGCACTTTCTTGTGCATCACTGCCAGCTTGGCAGCGCACTCGCTGGCTTGTACAAGCCACGACCAGCCGATGTGGTCAACAGCATGCGCTCACCCGCTGAGGCGGCGCTGGTGTCGTATGTACTCGAGACGGTGTGCACACGCTAAGGCATACACACACACACACACACACGCATGCGTATGCAACTATACGGGGCGTACAGTGAGCAACATGTAACATAGCGCGTGCATACACGCATGCACCCCTCACACTATATACGCACGCACACACGCACACATATGGTTGCCCATACACTTGCAAAGCGCAATGTATGTATGTGTGTATGTGTGTACGACATGGCACACGCGTCATGCGTCATTTGCTTTGCATTGTATAGTCTTGCACATATACACACACTCACACGCACCCGCAGACACATATATATATATACACAAAACTACACTCTCACATACGAGAGCAGCAAGCGCGCACGAGCAAAAGGCACACACATACATACACATACACACAAGCAGTCCTCCGTTTCTTTTGCGCAAGCACGACATGGCAACAACGATCGAGACGGCGCCGGCAGCAGCAGCGACGGCTGCAGCCACACCCGAGGCCAACACGACGACGACGACGACACAAGAGCACGACAATGGCGACGCGGCGCACGTGAGCAACGGCACGGCACCGGCAGCGACGGCGGTGCCGGTGCTGCCTGGCAAGATGCCACAGATTGCGTCCATCTACGTTGGCGACCTCGACCCGACGATCATGGAGCCGCAGCTTGTCGAGCTGTTCAAGCCGTTTGGCACCATCCTCAACGTGCGCGTCTGCCGCGACATCATCACACAGCGCTCCCTCGGCTACGGCTACGTGAACTTTGACACCCACGACGCCGCCGCACGCGCCATTGACACACTCAACTTCACCCGCGTCGGGGACAAGTGTGTGCGGCTGATGTGGCAGCAGCGCGACCCGGCGCTGCGCTACAGTGGCAGCGGCAACATCTTTGTCAAGAACCTCGAGGCGAACGTCGACAGCAAGGGTCTGCACGACCTCTTTCACAAGTTTGGCGCCATCTTGTCGTGCAAGATCATGGAAGACGAGCAAGGCAAGAGCCGCGGCTACGGCTTTGTCCACTTCAAGGACGAGCAGGCGGCACAGCAGGCGATTGCGAAGATGAATGGCGCCAATGACCACGCCAACGCCGAGAAGCAGGCGCTGTATGTCGCGAACTTTATTCGCCGCAACGCGCGTCTGGCGGCGCTCGTCGCGAACTTTACGAATGTGTACATCAAGCAGGTGCTGCCGACGGTCGACAAGGCCGCCATTGAGGCCTTCTTTGCCAAGTTTGGCGGCATCACCTCGGCCGCCGCGTGCAAGGACAAGAACGGCCGCGTGTTTGCCTTTTGCAACTTTGCCAACCACGACGACGCCGTCAAGGCGATTGAGGCGGTGCACGACCACGTCATTGACGGCATCACGGCGCCCGACGAGAAGATATACGTGCAGCGCGCACAGCCGCGCAGCGAACGGCTGATTGCGCTGCGGCAAAAGTACATGCAGAGCCAGTCACTCGGCAACAACCTGTACGTGCGCAACTTCGACCCCAGCTTCACCGACGACGACCTGCGCGAGCTGTTCAAGGAGTATGGCGACATCAAGAGCTGCCGCGTCATGACGGACCCGAAGGGCGTCAGCCGCGGCTTCGGCTTCGTCAGCTTCGCCAACGCCGAGGAGGCGAATGCGGCGCTGCGGGAGATGAACGGCCGCATGCTGAACAACAAGCCACTCATTGTCAACATTGCACAGCGCCGCGACCAACGCTACACGATGCTGCGCATGCAGTTCCAGCAGCGTCTGCACCTCATGATGCGTCAGTTGCAGATGCAGCAGCAGCAACTGCGCCAACAACAGCAGCAGCAGCAGCGCATGCCCTTCATGGCCGGTGGTGCTGGCCTCATGCCATCTGTCATGCGTAGCGCTGGTGGCATGCTGCCAGTGCAACAACCACAACAGCAGCAGCAGCAGCAGCCCGCGCACGCCGCCTCGTCGCGGCCGACGCGCGGTCGTGCTGGTCGCGCGCACGGCGGTGCGGGTCGCGGTGTTGGCAGCAGCAGCAACAATGTCGCCGTCGTGCCACCGCCACAGCAACAACAGCAGCAGCCGCTGCTCGCCATGCCCGCACCACCACCACTGCCAGCCATGCTACACAGCAGCACAACAACAACGACGGCGTCTGCGCCGACGACGACGGCAGCGACGCCCTCGCCGGCACAGCAGCCCGCTGCCGCCCCGGCAATGGCGAGCACAGCCGCTACCACGTCACCGCAGCAGCAGCCGACACCCGCGACACGGCCGGTGCAGGCGACGCCGCGGCAGTCACCCGCGCAGGCGCCCGACACACCCCCGCTGCCGCCCATCTCGCTGCGCGAGCTCGATGGCATGTCACACGACGAGCAGCGTGCCGCGCTTGGTGACCGGCTGTTCATCAAGGTGTGCGAGGTGGTGCCCGAGTACGCGCCGAAGATCACGGGCATGTTCCTCGAGATGGACTACAAGGACGCCTATGAGCTGCTCGGCAACCAGAAGCTGCTCATGGACCGCATCACGGAGGCGATGTGTGTGCTCAAGGCACACGATCGTGGTGCACAGTAGCTGATGCTACGCCATGACGTAACACGTGTGTATGTGTCTGTGTGTGTGTGTGTGTAGGCAATGTGTGACGTCTGTGTATTTGTATACAGACACGAGTGATGAACAGGACGTGTGTGTGTGTCTGCGTGTGTTTGCGAAATACGAGAGGGCAACGTAAGCAAGAGACTGTACACACACACACACACACACACACATGCGTATGTGTAAGTGTAAGCAGACTCGGCGAAGACAAGCGCGAGAAGTGAGGGCGACACGAGCTGTAAGCAAGGCAAGGTAACAAGTACACACACACGCGCGCACTGTGTGTGCCTGTGTGTCTATGTGCAGTGTAGGCATGTTGCACGTGTGTACAAGTAAGCGGACAAGGCACGCATGTTGTTCGTGTATACAATTACACACTTACACACGCGAGTGTGTCAGTGACAGCTCTGTGTGTGTGTGTGTGCATGATAGGTATACAGTATATAAGATGTGATATGTGTACGTGTATGATATATATATATATATATATACACACGGCCACACGCATCTGTGCACACGTGTGTGTATATGTGTACGTATATGGTGTAAGCAATGCGTGTTGATGCGTTTGTGTATGCATGTTGACACAAGCACACACACACACACACACGCGTGTGCGCGCGCGCATGTGTGCAGATGTGCATGTGGTGCGTGCGACTAACTCCGCGTAACTGTTACTAACACGATACACGACGTGCAGGCACACACACATACACACGTCATGCGCATGACATGTGTGTGTACGCGGCACATCACTACTGTTGCTGTTGTCGTTTTGCCGTGTCACTGTTGCGCTGTTGCTGCTGCGTTTGTTTCGTGCTGGTGCGGTTTTTGTTTTGCGTGTACACATACACACACACGTGCATTGCACAGTACATACGACGTGTTGCGACACGTGAATAGACAAGGTAGCGAAGGCGAGTGTGGTGCGTCGTGAGAACGCGCACGCACACACACCTCCATACATACACACACAGAGAGAGGCACACGTGGTAGGTGCCATGCCGCGCAATCCGTACCTCGTGCAGCGTTTTGGCAACACGCTCGACTATGACGCGCGCTACTACAATGGTGCGCACGATAGACAACAACATCATGAGCAGCAGCAGCAGCAGCAGCAGCAGCAGCTGCGTCGCCGCAACTATGGTGATGACAGCAGTGATGACGAGGGCGACGATGGCGCAAGTGACGGTTGTGGCGGTCGTGGACGACGACGCACACGCGGGTATGACGCGGCCGTTGGCTTTGTGCACTTCCCACACGCACCGTACATGACCACGAGCGTGTTTCGCCCTCCACGTGCTGCAGCAGCAGCAGCAGCAACGACAGAGAAGGCGACGACGTCACCGCCGCACACACCGCGCGCACGCAACGGCTATGCACAGCACTACACATGTCTGCCTAATGGCCGTAGCAGCAACAACAACAGTGGTAGCAGTCGTGACGTCAGCAGACGACGACGCGGCAGCAGTGATAGTGACGACGACGACCACGATGACGACTATGGCAAAGGCAGAGCTCGTTTTGCAACAGCGTATGTCAACCACTACGACAACACAGCAGCAGCAACAGCAGCACCGCGAGATGTGCACACACCCGAGTGCAACGCACAGCTGCCACCGCTGCGAGCCGTGTCGCCGTCATCGTCAGCACGCCCACACGCACTCGTCGTCAACAGCGGCAGCAGCAGCAGCAGCAACAGCAACGGCACCGCAACAGCACGACGACAACAAGATGAACAAGACGAGCAGCAGCAGCAGCAGCATGGCAACTCGTCACTGCCCAATGGCAACATGACACACGGTACATGGCCCAGTGCGGTTGCAGCAGTAGCAGCAGCAGCAGCAGGAGGACAGCAGCAGCAGCAGCACAGCGACGACGGCGACAAGGATGACGTTGCGACGAGGCGTAGCGGCGTGTCACGTGTGCAGCAGCACGAGGCGCTGTCACTGGCGGCGTGTGCGCCAACAGCATCGCCCACGACATCGTCACGTGCAGACGAGCAGGTGCAAGCGACGACGGCGACGACTGCAGCATCTGCACCTGCTGTCGCGAGCAGTAGTGCCGTTGTGCCATTGACGCACGACGACAGCGTGCTTAGTCCGCTCAGTGCGCCAGCAGACGCCTCGTCACCGTTGCATTCGCCACGACACACCGTCGATAGCCTACCCCCACCGCTGCTGTCATCGCCACGTGGCGCGCACAACGAGCAACAGCAGCAACAACACGAAGAAGAAGAAGCGCTGTATGCATGTAGTAGGACAACAAGGACGCCGCTGATGACAGCCGCAGAGCGCAGTGACAAGGCGCACTACCTCGTGCTGCGGCCCACACACGACGTCGCGGTGCTGCTCGCACGCCGTCAGCTGCATCGTCGCCCTTTGCACGATACGCAGCACGCGCTACCGCCGTCGCACCATCGTCCGCGTCGCTACCATCGCAGCGCCTTGTCGCAGCAGCAGCGCATGTCGCGCCACAACAACAACAACAACGACGATAGCTGCCGCAGTAGTGACGATGATGAGGAGGACCGACAGCGGGCAGACACGCATGTTGTGTGCCACATGAGCAGTAGCGACAGCAACAGTAGCAGCAGCAGTGATGACATGTGTGATGTGGACAGCGACGATAGTGGTGACAGTGCGCGTGCCGACGCGGGTGACAGCAGTCGCGGCAGCACACGACCAGGCACGGCGCGTGCGTCCACGACGGCAGCTGCACTCGCGCCGTCACATGCCGCGCCACCGCAGCAGCCGCACCGTCTGCAGCAGCAACGACATGTTCGTCGTCGTCATCGCCGTCGTCGTCGCATCGCGCAGGCCGAGGTGTTGTCGACGGCGTCGACGTGTTCCTCGTCGTCGTCATCGTCGTCGCGCTCTCGCAGTAGGCGCAACGCCAGTGACGACAGCAGCAGCAACAACATAGATGACGACAAGGCTGCTGTGCGACGGCGACGATCGCGCAGCGCACGACCACGCACCGCCACAGCAGCGGTGGTGGCAACGCGGCAGACGGCGCGGCGACGGCCACAAGCTGAACACGACACGAAGCGCAGCAAGACGATGACGACGGCAGCGACAACGCACACGAACAACAACAACGACGGTGGTGGTGGTGACAATGTCGGCGACGACGACGGTGCACACGCAACGAGTACGACGGCACAGCCTGTCGAGGTGCTGCTGCGTCGTTTGCTCAGCGCGTTGAACAACACCACGGCAACGTCAGCAGCAGCAGCACCAGCAGAAGCAGCAGCAGCAGCAACGCCAGTAGCGCCCACAGCAGCAACAGCAACATTTCATCGGCAGCCATGGCTGTCACCGCCCTCTTCGCGACAGCAGCACATGACGTCCACGACGCCGCACACGCACGCCGCGCCATCGCCAAGAACGCTGACCGCGCAGAGTGACGCGCTGCTGCAGCGTCCGCCACGTCTCATTGCTGTGCCGCCGCCAACGATTGTGGTGGCGGGTCGTCATACACGCAATGCACACGCACTCGGCCCGCCGTACACATCAGCGACTACCACAACAACAGCGGCGGCGACAGCGACAACAACGCCCTTGGCGTTGCGACGGCAGTCACAGCACGACCGCACCAACGCCAGCGCGCGCGGACGACGTGCACGCACGGCGAGCACACCAACAACAACACTGACAACAACAGCAGCAGCTGCAGGTCAGCGGCTGCCGCTGCACATGCGTGGCACTGCGTCACCGACGGGCGCAGCAGCAGCGGCAACAACAACGTCAACGGCGCAGCTCGCGCGTGTCGGTGTGCCAACGCGACGGACGGCGACGGTGGCTGGCAGCGCTGCCGCACCCGCGGTGATCGTCACGAGCGCGCGCAGCCACTGCGCTACTGCGCTTCACACGGCTGCGCCGGCGAGCACGAGTGCACACTACACGCCAGCTACTGCAACAGCAGCTGCTGCTAGTGGCAATGGTAGCAATCAGAATGCTGGCATGGGCGCCGTAGTGACGCGCTCACCAGCCACGCCACGGCGCCGCAGTGCGTCGGCGCGTGGGCGGCCGAGCTACGCGCAACCGACCGAAAGCTGGCTGCTGAAGGGCCTCGAAGACGTCGGAGGCGGCAACGGCAACAATGGCGACATTGACGTTGGTGATGTTGTTGCCACCTGATGCGATGGCACGCGTTACTACGCCATTCACGTGACACATATACACTGCGTACGCATATGCGTATTTGTGTGTGTGTGTGTATGCAAGTACATAGTAGCTGTGTATGTGACAATGGACTGTAAGTGCAATGTCTACGTGCGTGTGTGTGTGTGCGTTTGTGTATGTGTACGTTTGTATGTGCACACATGTACTGTGTGTTCCTAGTGACGTAGCACACGAGCATGCTGACGTGTGCATACGATATTGCATGCACATACATAGACACGAACAGGGCTCACGTTTACGCGTTTGTGTGTGTTTGTCGTTGTATACACTGTGTGTGTGTGTGTGTGTGTGTGTGTGTGTTAGTGTGTGTGTATGTTATACATGTACCACTCAGGCAAGCGACGTACCGATAGATATGTACCAGTGCTCGTATATGTGTATGTGTATACATGTAGTATTATAGAGTGGCACAAGTATACGTATGCGTGTGTGTATGTTAGTGTTGGCAAGCATTTGTGCTGTGTAGACGCGTGCATGTTGTATATATATGCAAACACACATACACACGCTCACAGACAGAAACAGAGACACGGACGACAAGTAGTGTCGAACAAAGTCAGTGTACACAAATAAAAGCGCACATGCACGCAAACAGGCCGACGAGCACTGTACATGTTTACACAAGTACACAGCTATATACATACATATATACATGATGATACACACGTGTACACATGTGTATGTGTGTGACAGAGGAAGGGTATGTGTATGTACGTGTCATGTGCTGCACGATTGTCAGCGTTGTGTGTGTCGTGTATACACATTTACGTTTGCGCGTGTGTGCCTCTGTGTGCGTTTGTTACTTTGTATGCAATGACGTACACAGACGCATATACAGTGCACATACAAGCAGCTGCACACGCGTGCGTGCGTGACGTTCGTCATGTCCTTGCAAGAGGCGGAGCGTATGCTGCGCGGTGTCGAGGTGGCACTGTCACGTGCTCCACGCAACGCATACGAGGCACAAAACCAGCTGCGCGGCAGTGCGGAGCGGCTTGTCGCGGTGCGCACGCTGCTGCAGCCGTACAGTGGCGACTATGTCACGCAGCTGCACATACGCCTCGCCGCACTCGAGGCACGCGTGCAGGCGGCACGCGACGGCGGCAGCGCGGCAACGGCACAACAACAACAAAAGGCAGCGACAACAAGCCAGATGAACAACAACAACAACAGCAGCAGCGGTGGTAGTGGCAGTGACGGTAACAACACGTCACGTGGGCGACATGACACGTTTGCGGCGTCGCTCGATGAGCTTGACGCGGCAGCCGCGGCAGCCGCCGACGAGGACGCCGAGTTGCTGCAGATGCAACAAGCCAAGCAGCGTACTGCCGAGGTGACGGCGGCGCGGCGCAAGGCACGCAAGCAACAACACGACGGTGGCAGTGCAAAGAAGGCGCGCGCAGCCGCCGCCGCCACGGCGGCAACGAAGCCGACGTCAGAGGCTGCAGCGGCAGCAGAGGACACGAAGAGCACGACGACAGCATCGTCGCCGCGTGGCGTGCAGCAGCAGCAGTTGCTGCAAGACGAGCAACAACAGCAGCACGCCGTCATGATGACGGCAGCAGCAGACAGCGCGCAAGCAGAGGAGGAGGTGCTGCTGCGCTGTGACGACTGCGCATTCGACGCCATACCGGCCGTGTGCGCCGCCTCGCCGGCGACGTGCGCGCCGGTACTACACACCGCCCTCGCACGCGTTGACTGCGATGCACGTGTGCCTGTGCCTCGCCACAGCGGCAGCAGCAGTACCCACGATGATAATGACGACGAGGCCACGAGGGGCTGCCAGTGCCGCGTCGAGGTGTACCGCTGCGTGCTGCTGGCGTGCGCACACGCCGCACAGTCGCCGCGAGCTGCCGCTGTTGCACAGCCACAACAGCAGCAAGAGCAGGAGCAAGAGCAGGAGCAGGTCGTTGACGACGAGGACGACGACGACGACGACGAGGACGACGATGAGGTGTTGCCGCAAGGCACTGACGTGACACAACAACAGCAGCACCTGAGCGAGCTGTCGGAGCAGCTCATCGCCGAGTATGACGCGGCACAGCAAGAGAAGGAGGAGCGCGAGGCTGGCGAGGTGCTGAGCGGCGACGCGCCTCGTCGCGTGACGGCCGCCGTCGTCGCCGCCCTGCGCACCTGCGGGGCGGCGGTGTGGGTTGTGCTGCTGTGTCATGGCGGTTACTTCGCCGGCGGTGTCTACGCCGGCGGGGTGTGTGTGGCGCACAAGTGTTATCAGCGCTACGTCGTGCGCAAGAAGCAGGGCGGCAAGCAGTCGAGCTACGGTGACGGCGGCAGCTTTCACTCGGCTGGCTCACACATACGCGCCACACAAGAGGTCAAGTGGCGCGCCGAGGTGCGCGCGCTGCTGCAGCACACCTGGCGCACATACCTGGACAGCGCCACCGTCGTCTTGTACGCCGCACCTGGGCCACAAAACCGCTCGATGCTGATGGAGACGACGGCAACAACAACAACGGCAACAACGGCAACAGCAACGACAGCGACAGCGACGGCAGCAGAGGCTGTGAGTGAGGCGACGTCGTCGCGGCTGCCGCTGCATGCCAAGGATGCGCGGGTGTGGCGTGTGCCGCTGACGACGCGCCGGCCAACATTTGCCGAGGTACAGCGCGTGTACACGACGGTGGCACGCGTCAATGTTGTGTACTGGCGTCGACGCACACCCGCGTGACGTTGTTGTCTTTCACGTGTGCGGACGTCTTATACGTATACACTCGTGTGTGTGTGTGTGTGCGGCTTGCGGTGTACATGTATACATGGCCCATGTGCCATGACATGTACTGCAGCATTACACAACTTGTCCTTGCACATGCGTACACATGTATGTCGTACACTATCATTGTTGTGTGTGTGTGCACGTAGGCGCTGCGTGTAGATCATGTCAGGTAGTGAGTCTGACGACGACGATGACGTGGTTGTCATGCGCGTGTGCGCGTCACGGCACTGTCAAGGCATTGCCGACCTCGAGTATGACGAGGAGACGAACGCGAGCTACTGTGGTCGCTGTCGCGCGCTCTTTGCACGCACCAAAACGGAAGGCTTCCGCATCCTCCTCGGCAGCGACGACTGCGCCCTCGTGCAGCTCATCTTCAGTCGCTTCGACACTGCCAAGCGTGGGTACTGGACGTATGTGGAGTGGGGTGAGTTTGCCGCGCACACCGACCACGCCGCCACCTCCTCGAGCGCGGCTGCCGTGGACAGCGATGTGGCGCTGCGCGACCACTTTGCCGAGGAGTATGACATTGCGCTGCGAACGTGCGGCAGCGACGGCTACGTTGTCCGCTGCGATGACCTGGAGAACATGTACGGCGGATACTTGTACAACAACATTGACGCGCTCGTCGAGGACAGTGATGCGCTCGAGGAGGCGGGGCTGCTAAATACGGCGATGCTCGAATAGACATATGCACGAATGCACACACACACACACACAGAGAGAGAGAGAGAGCAGAGAAAACTACGTAACGACAAGCAAACATACGTACACATACACATGTATATGTATACAAGCATGCACGCGCAAGGGTGCGTTGCACCGTGCACGTGATGACATGCACACCGCTGCCCTATACGTCCACACACACGCTCACTCACTTACACACACACGTGCACACTCACACTCATACATACATATACACACGTGAAGATTGGCCAGGACACTTGCATGTAACAGGAGGAGGGGGTATATATATATATATATAAGTAACTTATATGTGCTTTTTTCGTGGTTTGTACGTGCATGCACACACGCGCGTGCGAGAGAGTGTATTGCATGCTTACGTGCGTGCGTGACGCTGCATGTTTGTGTGCCTACATCTGCTTGCTGCAGCAGCGTACGTTTGTACACACACACACATACACACACACCGAGAGATAGATGACGACCGAGGTGTCACATACGGCTCTGTTTGCTCGACCACATCGCCTGGCGTGCGCGAGTCATGTAGACATGAACGTCGCCGTCGATGTGCTGCGGCGGCTGCCCTCACACGCGGCGTGGCGAGCGGCGGTGGCGGCGGAGCTGCGTGATGTGTACGGTCTGCCGCCGTCGAGTGTGCAGTCGGTAGCGTACAGCGCACACGACTGCCCTGACAACTTTGTCGCCGAGCTCGACACGCGCGTCTTTGATGTACTGCACCGCTACGACGCGGCGAAGGACAAGCTGGGGCAGACGCAGCGCGAGTGTGAGGCCGCACTGCGCACCTTGTCCGAGACACTTGCGTCCATTGACGCGCTCGTTGTTGCAAACGGCAGCAGCAGCGGCGGTGGTGGTGATGCGACGAGTGACGCTGATCATGCCAGTCGCCGCGCGAGCACACGGCGGGCACTGCGCACACAGCAGCAGGCGGCGCAAACGCAGCAGGCACGCGTGCGACGGCTGCGCCGCGATGTGGCCGACGCTGAACACGCGTGCAACACACTTGCGCAACAGCTCTCACATACATTTGACATGTGCGCTGTGCGCGTCTTTCTCACATCGCCGACGTGACACACACACACACACACAGCCTCTTTTGCACATACATATGTACAATACATGCACACGCACGCACACATATGCATACATATATATGTACACTACATGTAACACTAGCATGACGACAAGGACGATGTACGCACACACACACACACACATACTGACACACACACACATACACACACACGTGCATACATAAACTTGTGCGGAAGCGTATGTGTGTGCAACAAAGTTTGCATGCTTGCTTTGTTGTTGTGTGTGTGCAGACACGAAAGCATGAAGCGTGAGCGAGGTGGTGACGACGCTGATGCAGCGGCGGCAGCGTCAGCGGCTGTTGTGGTGCCGGCACTGCCACTCGACCTGAGCGACATCCCTGCCGTACAGGAGCTCATACAAGCCAACAATAACGAGCGACGAGCGCGACGTCGCATGCGCGCTGGCGAGTTTGTCAACCACGCCTTTTGCACCCTCGGCACCGCGGTGCCTCTGTGCACCACACAGAAGGTCAACAGCGTTAGCAGCAGCAACAGCAGCAGCACGAGTGACAGTGACGATGACGACGTGCGTGCGGCGGCTGCGCTGACGATGCGACTGCTCGACGAGTGCGTGACGCGGCACAAGACGCTGCCGCGCAGCACCAGTCTCGGCAAGGTGCTGCACGCCTGGCTCGAGCACCGTCACGTGCGCGAGGGTGTGGCGCTTGTGCAGGCCGTCCTCGCCGCACGCGAGCGCGTGCCTGCGGCTGCCTTTGCTGCCGCCCTCGACGAGCGCGTCGCGACGCTGGCACTGCGTCTGTATGCGGCGAGCGACACACACGCCACGCGCGGCCACGTCACGGCACTGCTGTCACTGCTGCCCACAGACGTCGTCAAGCGTCGCGTCTTTGCCTCGCTCTTCGCATGCGCTGCACAACAACAACAGCAACAGCAACAACAACGATGCAACAGCAATAGTGACGAGGGCGAGGACGAGGCCGTGTCCTTTGCCTTTGCCCTCTTGCACGACGCGCAGCAGCGCCACATTGAGTTGTGGGACAGCGACTACAAGCTGCTGCTCGAGCTTGTGACGCGTTCGCGTGCGTGTGGTGCGCTGACGCGCGCCAGCGCCGCCGCGCGGGCTACGCAGGTGCTGACGGCGATGGCGGAGCAGCACCCTGTGGTGGGCAGCGACAATGCCTTGCTGCTGCGTGGCCTGCTCGGCGGGCAAGAGTGTCACGTGCGTGACGCAGATGGGCAGTGCGATGTGTGCGCGCAGCGTCTGCGCAGCTTCGACCTCGACGACGACGACCGCCAGTCACTGCTGCACGACATTGTCGAGAAGCTAATCAAGCCACGCATGTTGACGACGGCAACAGCGGTAGCGTCGGCAACAGCGACCGCGTCGACAGGCGTACAGAGCAACGACAAGGTCACCCCGACAACGACAATGTGTGTGCCTGATGCGACCATGTGGGCGGTGTTTGACAAGTTTGTGCAGCAGCTGCACAACGCAAGCTATGACACGGTCATTGACGGCGCCAATGTTGGCTACTATGGCCTCAGTCGCTGGTACAGCACTGCCAAGACGGCACTGCTGCGCAGCCGTGGCGTTGACGTGGCGCGTGTGCCGCTGCGCGAGCGCACCGTCGTGCCGGTGCCCGTCGACGTGGCACCCAAGTTTGCACTCATTGAGCAAGTGCGGCAGCACGCACTGCAGCAAGGTCGTCGACCGCTCATTGTGCTGCACGCACGCCACGTGCACGACGACGACGCACGCGATGACAAGAGCAACGAGGCGCACGAGGCGCACGACAGCGAGGAGCAGAGCAACGCGGCGTTGCTGCGGCGGTGGCGTGCGGCGCGTGCGCTGCTCGCCAGTCCGCCCTTCCTGAATGACGACTACTGCTGGCTCTACGCGGCCGTCGCGCGGCCAGGGACGATGGTCGTGAGCAACGATCAGATGCGTGACCACCACTTCAGCATCCTGCAGCCACGTTTCTTTCTACGCTGGCGACAGCGCCACCGCATCACGTACCGCGTCTTCTACCAGCAAGCCACACAGCACGCGACGGTGGCGCTGCGCATGCCGGCGCCGTACTCGGTGTGGGTGCAGCCTGCGCTCGCTGCAGCGACAGCGGCAGCTGCACTTGTCACTCGCGGACACAACAACAACACGAAGGCTGACGGCATGGACAGCCGTGTGATGCACTGGCACATACCCTACCTGGCCGATGTGCCGGTGTTGCAGCAGGCCACCAACAACACGAGCAGCACCGATGCCGACGTCGGTCTGAGCAAGGACGGCGACGACGTTTGCTCAGCGTGGCTGTGCACCGCCGCACGCGTCGGCAACGAGGCTGACGCACAAATATGAGCGCCTGCGTATAACACACATACACACATACACGTACATATATATGCGCATTGCTGTTCTTGCATGCTGACGTTTGTCATGACGTTGTTGTTTCTGTTGTAGCCACGTCGTACACGTACACGTACAGACATACACTCACACACACACACACGCCGCCTTGTAGGACAAGATGACGAAGGGTACGACGTCGATGGGCCAGCGCCACGGGCGCACGCACATTCTGTGCCGTCGCTGTGGCCGCAATGCGTACCACGTGCAGTGGAAGCGGTGTGCGGCGTGCGCCTACCCGCGTGCGAGCCGCCGTCGCTACAACTGGTCAGTGAAGGCGATCAAGCGTCGCACGACGGGCACTGGCCGCTGCCGCTACCTCAAGGTGGTGCACCGCCGCATTGCGAACCACTTCAAGACGCCCAAGGCGTAGAGTGCACATACACACAGACACGTGTGTGTACATGTGTGAGGTAGCTGTTGTCACAGCGCTTGCAGCGGCGGCGTCGACAGCGGTGATGCGTGCGTGTGCGCTTGCGTGCGAGTGTGTGTGTGACGACGACGACGATGCACCTTGTTTTCGGTTGTGTCTTTGCTTTGTGATGTATGCGTCAACACGACATGTATGTATGTATGTGTGTATGTGTGTGTGTATGCTACGTCATGCATGTTGCCTTGTTCGTGTTCTTGTTGCTGTCGACGTGCAGACGACACACAAGCACACGCACACGCACACACGTGTACAGCACACACACACACACACACGCGATCCTACGCACGCACACACAGCGACGGCGCTCCTCATGCAGCATGTGCGTGGCCTTGTGCGTGCCGTGTCGCGCGGCGCACTGCGACGCCTCGAGCACGCAGTCGGCAACACGACAGCAGCAGCAGGTGCAGGCGAGGGCAAGGTCAGCAGCATGGAGGCGGCCGCGTCGTGTCTGGTGCAGGTGCGCCTTGTTGACAGTCGTGGTGCGCACACACACGCGACGCTGCTGCAGTCGTTGCGGCTGATGCAAGCTGCGTGGCATATGCCGCGTGACGACGCACTGCGGTGCGTGTCTGCCATACAAGAACGACTGTGTGTTGCCTACGACAACAACGACGACAGGTATGCATCGTCGTCGTCGTCGCTGCCGCTGCTGTATGTCAAGGACAGTGTGCGTGCGGTACACGACGAGCTCATGCGACGACAGCGGCGTCACCTGGCGTATGTGCATGGCAGGCTGCTGGCGCACGACCTCGATGCTGTGACGGCGTTTGTGCAGTCGCTACAACAACAACAACAAGAAGAGACGCAACAGCAACAGCAGACACACAAGGAGGGCAGTGTGTACACGACGGAGCAGATGGTGACGTACAATGGCGTGGTCGAGGAGCTGTGCGTGGGCGCGTACACCACTGCCATTGCGCTCGCCATTGACTCGCGCATGCCACCGCTGCAGTTGCGCACGGCGCATCGGCTTGCGAGCGCCGTCGATGTGCACTCGCGCGACGCCGTGTGCTGCTTTCTTGACGGCTTCGCTGTCCGTGACGAGGCGGTGCCGGCGAGTGAGACGTGTGCGACACAGCTCGCGTTGCGTCTGCGCAGCGCGCTAGCCGAGTGCGACACGACGCAACAGCAACAACAACACGTGATGAATGACGGCAGCAGCAGCGGCAGCAACAGCGCACATGTCGCGCAGCTGCGCGCACTACTGCGCGAGTGCGAGCACTACAACATTGACCCATCGCTCGTGTACTCGCACGAGGCGGCGCGGGTGCAGCAGTGGGCGACGCACTGTCTGCTACGCACAAACACAAACGACGACGGCGATGTTGACGGTGTGTTGTTGGCCTTGTCATCACCGCAGCACACACAGCAAACACGGCTGCAGTTGCCACCGCATGAGCGCACAGCGGCGCTGCTGCACATGGTGCGGTCGCGACAATTGCTGCCGCGTCGTGTGAGCATCGATGCGCTCGGTGTGTGGTGCATGTCAGACGTTGCACGACCGTGGCTCGCACACGCGCTTGGCACCAGCAGCAGCAGCGGCAGCAGCAGCAGCAGTGCAGACGACAAGGACGTGGAGGCAACAGCACACAGCACGCCATGCGAGGATGACGGCGGCGGTAGCGACAGCGGCGACAAGGGCAGCAACGGCCTCGCGCTGTCTGTTGTGGCGCGGCGTGACGCGACGGCGTTTGCGCTGCGCGACGTGCGGCGCAATCTCGTCGACACGGGCCTGCTGCATCACTACGCCGACCTGCTCGCACGTGGTGACATTGCCGTCGTCAGCGCGGCAAGCAGCAGCAGCAACAGCAACAACGATGAGGATAATGACGGTGACACACACAACGCAGCGGCACGACAGACGGCCGCCACGGCGACTGCAGTGCCCGATAGTTTTGCTGCCTTTCTTGAGCAGTGCGGTGAGTGCCACGACGCGCAGGCGCGGCCGCGACGACTATCGTTTACGATGCCCGCCCCACGTCGTGGGCAGAGCGTGGCGGCGGCGCTGCGTGCGCTGGCGCCGTACTGCGCGTACTGGTGCACACTGCTCGATCACATGGGCGACGAGGCGGTGCGCGTGTGTGTGGCGCCGTTTGGTGAGCTGCACGTCGACGTCACCTTGCCAGCTGCACACGAGTGCGTGCGCGTCGCACACGACCTCGTGGCCGCCGTCGCACGAGCACGCAGTGTGACGCGCAATGACGACGACAATGACGACAATGACGACGACGACGACGTGGTGACGAGTGCGCGACTGCTCGCGTCGGCGTTGACGTCCGCGTCGTCGTCGCACTCGCACGCGTCATGTGTGCTGTACAGCGATGACGATGTGCTCGTGCTGAACAAGCCAGCGGGCGTGCCGACGACGCGGCATGCGCTGTCCTGCACGCAGCTCGGTCGCGCCGTGACGGACGTTGTCAGCGTGTTGCTCGCGTGCGACGCGTACAACAACAACAACACGCACGACGGCACAAGCAGTCACCGCGTTGCACTCACCACACTGCCACGACAAGGGTTGGTGCATCGTCTCGACAAGGGCACGAGCGGCTGCCTCGTCGTCGCACGCAGCGTGTGTGCTGCAGACTCGCTGCGACATCAGATGGGCACAAGCGCCGCCTTCACATACAGCAATAGCAGCACCAGCAACAACAACGCAGAGCGCACGGCCACGACGGCTGCTGCTGCTGTGCTCAGCAGTCACGACAGCAAGGTGTACACGGCGCTGTGCGTCGTTGTCGAGCCGAGTCTGTCTGCGGTGCCGCTGCACGGCACACTGAGCGATCCACTCGACAGCAAGGTGGTGACGCGCTATCGCATTGTGCGCTTTGCACGTGCGGCGCGCCTAGCACTCGTGCAGTGTCGTCTGACGCAGGGCAAGAAGCATCAGGTGCGACGTCATCTCGCCGCCGCCGGCCTGCCTCTTGTCGGTGATGTCGAGCACGGCGGTTTTGTGTGCGCGCGACCGCTGCTGCGGCGCCCCGCACTGCACGCGAGCAGTGTTGCCTTTGTGCACCCGACACGCAGCAGCAGCGTCGGTGTGGTGCGCGTGAGTGCGCCGCTGCCGCGAGACATGCGCGCTGCCGTGGCTGCGCTCGACTAGCGAAGGTGTGTGTGTATGTGTATGTGTGTGTGTGTGTGTGTGTGTGTACAAGGCACGTAAGATGCATGCGCACGTGTGCATATGCGTATAGCGCTGTACGGCGCAGGTGCATGCGCATGTGTGTGTGTGTGTCTCGCTGTCGTGCGCGCCGACATGTGCTGTCTTGTCCTACCTGCAGTACAGCAGAGTACACACACACACATACACATACACACACACATACACATTGTGACCATGGCGAGTCTAGCGCAGCTGGAGGAGCAGCTGAGCCGACTGCAGGCGCTGAACAAAGCGAGTGCGCGCGCCGTCGACGCGTTTGCTGACACGGCCCACGCCATCGCCACACGCGCACGCGCCATTACGCGTGACGTGCGACCGTGGCAGATTGCCAGCGAGAATGTCGCGCGTACAATGGAGGAGGCCGCCCGTGC
This sequence comes from Trypanosomatidae sp. Fi-14, assembly GCA_023091115.2. Classification (NCBI taxonomy): domain Eukaryota; phylum Euglenozoa; class Kinetoplastea; order Trypanosomatida; family Trypanosomatidae; species Trypanosomatidae sp. Fi-14. Next base: position 99,423 of record JAKVQF020000962.1, on the reverse strand, counting down.
CGCGCGCTGCTACCACCCGCCACCATACCTTGCACGTGTGCTCACGCGCCACGATCACGACGTCACACACGTCGTCCGCTGCCTCGACTACCTCGTCTACACGGACAACTACCTCGCCACGCACATGACAGGGAGCGACGGCGACGGTGACGGCGAGGCAGAGGACGGCAGCAGCGCGGTGGCGACGACGCGGCAGCAGCGCGAGGCGATGGCGCTGCGCACACACACGCAACTGACGACGATGGTGCACATTGCCGAGGAGCTGGTGCGCAATGCGTTCATTGCAGCACTGCAACGCACCACCACAAACAACAACAGCAACAACAACAACAACAAAAATGACAGCACTGGTGCAGCAGTCGTCGGCAAGGAGGTGGACGATGACGCCACCGCAGCCCTCGTGCCCGGTCGCGTCGTGCGTCACCCGCAGGCGCTGCGCGGGGTGGCGGCGGTGGTGCGACGGCTGGGCGAAAACTTCAATCGCACGCATGTTGTGCAGCACGATGTACGACGGCTGCTCGAGGAGCGTCTGCGCGCGGCGGTGCTGGCGCAGTTTGACGGCACCTACCGCGACGAGGAGGAGTATGGCATGGCACGACACCGTCACAGCAACAACATCGACAACACCAACACCACGACGACGATGATGACGTCGACGAGTATGCCACCTGCCTCGTCGCTGACGTCGTCCTCATCGCCGACCGCGACGCTGTCACGCAGCGCGGCAGCCGCCACCGCCAGTGGCGCCGCCGTGCCGACGCTGAGGCACTATCAGCGCGGGGAGCATCGCCTGCTCGGCATCAGTCGCGCCACGCGCGCGATGGTGCGCGAGGTGGCGGCGTGCGTGCACGCGACGATCATTGCCCCCCTCGACGACGACTATGCCGTGACGGAATTGGCTGGCGAGCTCGCTGGCGTCGCGTTTGACCTCATCGCCGCCCGCGCGCGCCGCGCCATTGCGTTTGACGTGCGCGCCCTGCACGACCCCGCACGGCTGCTCGTCGAGCTGCGCGGCCAGGACGCGAGCTTGTGCCCCGCACCGCGCTGCTTGCGCGACGTCGTCTTTGTCGGCTGCGACGTGGTGCGCGAGCTGTACGAGTGGAAGACGCTCGCGTCTGCGCAGCTGCCGGGCGACGCGCGTGCGTGCATCGAGCACGTCGACGACGTCGTCGACGACTACCTGGCGCGGCTGCGCGACGTGCTCGAGGCGTACGTCAACGCCAAGGGCGTCCTCGACGCGCCGCGGCTGCGGACGTACACGAGCGTGCTGCATCGCAGTGAGTGGCTCGCCGCCAGTGACGGCAGCCCACACGAGATGACGACGAATGTGCTCTATTTTCAGAAGGTGCTGCTGACGTCGTACTATGGTGCACTGAAGCTCGTACTTCGTGGCAGTGCTGCTGCTGGTGGTGCTGCAGGTGCGACGTCGGTGACGTTTGGCGAGAGCGATGATGACGCGGCCGTGGCGGAAGTGGAGGACTGGCTTGTGCGCAGTGTGCTCGGTACGGTGCAAGACCTGCACACGATTGCGCAAGTGACGCTCGAGCTGCAGGAGGAGCAGCAGCAGTACGATGACAAGCATACGCATGCACAGCAGTATGGCCACGCAGACGACACAACACGTCGACGACACAAGCACGACACGTCACAGCAGCAGCAGCAGCAGCACGGGCAGTTGCTGTCGGCGTCGTCGGTGTCGCCGTTGTCGCTGACGTGGCAGCTGCTGCGCGGTGATGTGCGGCTGCGCGATGGCATGGTGCAGCGCATGACGGGTGCCCCGACGCGGCTGTCGCGTGAGGTGTTTGTGCTCAACAATGTGCTGCTGCTCGAGGACAGCTACCGCCGCGAGGCGTGCTTCGTGGCGCGACGCATGCGCGTCGAGGCGGACAATGCGCCCGCCGACCTTGTCGTCGCCGTCGCCGCTGCCGTCGCCTCTGCAGCTGCGACAACAGCAACAACAACGAAGACGAGGCAACAGCGGCGGCGACACGAGGCGACGGTGGTCGAGCTGCCCCTCGTCACGCACGCACTGACGGCGCTCGCCGCGGAGCGTGAGCGTTGCATTGTCGACTATGGCGCGTCGTGGCAACGCTGCTTCCCGCCACTTGACATTGCAAGCATCAGCAGCAACAACAACAACAGCAGCAGCGCTACGACGACTACAATGACAACAACGACGCTGACGACGGCGGCGGCGGCCACGTCACTGCCGCCGTTGCGCTCGTCGGAGCGCATGGCGGTGAAGCGATGGCACAAACACGTCACGCGTGCGCTGCGTGCGCGCATACACGACGGTAAGTCTCAGGTGGTGCTCGACGCGGCGGTGCGCACGCGTCTGATTGACGCGGCGGTGGCGGTCGTGTCGGATGCGTTTGCGTACGCAAACACGGTGGTGCTGCGCAATCGTGCCTGGTCGCGTCACCCGCGCAAGTGGGCGCCGTACGACGTGGACGAGTGGGTCGCACAACTACGCACCCTCTTCTGACGCACACACACACACACACACACACACACACACATATGCATACATGCGTGCACTTGCACATTTTGCCCGCACGCTCACACAATGTATGTTGGTGCGTGCGTGTGTTTGTGCTTTCTTGTCACTTTGCTGCTTGCTTGCTTGCGTGTGTACAAGCGCGAAGACGGCAATGGAGCGCGGTGGTGCGTCGGTGCTGCACACAATGAACAACAACAACGGCAGCACCGCAACAGGCACGAGCAACGATGTCGTCGGTAGTGAGGCATTGCGCTGGGCCATACAGCCCAAGGAAATGAAGTTTGACGAGTTTGCGCTGACAATGAGCCACAACAGCGGCAATGTGCTGCTGAGCAACGGCCACCACTCGCACCACAGCCAGCCACACTATGTGACACACAAGGAGCGAGGACAGTTGCTGCTGCACGGCAACAGCAACGGCAACAACAATAGCAACAGTGTCGACTCACTGCAGCTCGGCTACCTTGGTAGCGGCAACAACAACAACAACAGCAGCAGCAGCAACGCTGTGCTGCGTAGTGACGGTCGACGTGGCTTCCGGCCAGCCGCCAAGCTTCACGCGCGCCTCTCCGCCGCCGTCGCCACACGCGCGCAGGCTGAGCAGGCGACGGCGTCAAGTAACACGTTCACGGTCACCTCGACGAGCAGCAACAACAGCCTCGGCAATGAGTCGTTGCGTGTGGGTCGCTGGCATGACGCGGTCACACGGCCAGGCGCCACGGCAGGTGCGAGCACGCAGCCGCCCATGACGACAGTGAACAGCGGTGTCGCCACGGTGGTCGCAAGCAGTCTCGGGCCGACGGTTGCTGTGCCGCCGCTAACAATGATGACAATAGGCAACAACAACAACAACAGCAACAACAACAACAACATTATCAGCAACAATAATGGCAGTACCGCGGCGACAAGTGTCAGCTTTGCGCTCGATGTGCGGCCGAGCAGCGTCAAGCCACGTGTACGCGACAGCGGCGACGTCGCTGCCGTTGCCACGACGACGGCCGCCGCGGCAGCGACGGCGACGAGTGCGCGCGCGTACGACGACAAGGGCAATGTGGCGACGTCGTTGCTGACGCTGCAGCCGGCGTTGTCGTCGTCGTCGGCCTTGTCGGCAAACACGGCAGCAGCATCAGCAGCGGCAGCAACAGCAGCGACGACAACGATGCATCACCTACATGCACATCACGGTGCAAACAACAGCAACAACAGCACGCAACAGACAACAGCAGCGGCGACAACGACGACAGCAGCGACCACGCACTCGCATCATGACGTGCGTCGTGTACAGCTGCAGCCACGTGTAGGCCGCGGCGCGGTGCGCAAGAGCAAACCACTCGCACCGCTGCTGCAGCAGCGTGACCGTCATGGGCTGCAAGTGGAGGGCAACTCGGTGCGCGCGAGCGACGCCGTGTACGCGTCCCACGCGCTCACGCAGCTGACCGAGTGCACCGCCGTCGAGCGCACACTGCGCGAGCAGCTGCAGGCGGCGCGCTACGCGAAGCTGCAGGCCTTTCGAGCCGTCAACAAGGTTGTTGTCGCGTCGTGTGTCGAGGTGGGCGGCGCGAGTGAGGCGCCACACCCGTCTGCGCGCGTCTTCCACGAGACACTGGCGCTGGCGCGGTGCGCTGTTGTGACGAACACGCTCGTGTCGACGATACAGAGCTACGTGCGCGCGTGTGCCGCTCAGCAGCGCGTGCACGCCCGACAACGCGCGCGACGCGAACAAGAACGCGAGCAGCAGCAGCAACAGCAACAGCAGGTGTGTGCCATGCGTGTGCGTAGTGGTGGTGGTTGTGGTGCAGATGTGTGTCATGGCATGCTGTCACTGCAACAGCAGCCATCCTTGTCGATGGCCGTGTCGCCAGCAATGACGACAGCAACAGTCGCAGGGGGGCCTGTCGTGTGGTCTGCACGTCCGACAAGCAGTGGTGCGGTGAGCAACATGGTGCAGCAACAGCTGCAACAACAGCAACAGCAGCAGCAGCGCTATGACGACGACGGCAACAGCAATCGCCACTGTGCGTGTGCGCGGGCAACGAGCGCCGACGCGGCCGCCGCGGCCGCACGCACGTGTTGCAGCAGCGGTGGCGGCGGCGGCAGCAGCAACTGCTGTAGCTACGGCAAAAACGGCGTCGCCTTTGCGGCCACGCCGTCGGCGCTGTCGCTGCACGAGGACGACCACGCGAGCGGCTCGCTCGGTGAGGTGCTCGACGCGGTGGAGGTGCAGCAGCTGAAGCAGCTCTATTTTGACTACTACGACTGCGAGGTTGTCAGCATCGAGTCGCGTGAGTGGTCTGCCGCGGACGGGCCACGGCGGCGGCGGCACACGTCATCGCTGTCGCGCAGCAGCGATGTGCTCGAGCACAGTGTCATGACGGACGTGTCGTCGTACGCGACAGTACACGGTCTCGGCGAACATGACGACAGTGACAAGAAGGACGACGAGAGTGTCGACGGTGAGGGCAATGACGTGGACACGACACGGTTGCCATAGTAGCGAGGCGGCAGTTGAGGTTGCGTGTTTGTTTGCTCGTGTGTGTGTGTGTGTTTGTGCTTGTGTTGTGACGACGGCGACAACAACAACGCGTTCCATAGTACGTACATACATCGTCATGTATAGAATGCTGTACACACACACGCACACACGCACACTGCTGCCGATGCGACACGAGAAACTGCACACATGTACACGTTTGCTTGCTTGCTTGTGTGTGTGTGTGTGTGTGTGTGTGTGTGTGTGTGTGTGTGTGTGTGTAGACATGCTCGAGGATGCGAGTGAGGTGACGCCCGGTAGTGCAGCCTTCTGGGACGCCTTCTACGACGCAAAGGCGAGTGTGTCGCTGTCACAACGCGCCAACGCAGCAGCAGCAGGCCGCTCACGAGCAAGCGTCAAGGATGATGACGATGTGCACGCGGTCTCAGTCGCAACAGACAACAGCAGCAGCGACAACGACGACGACGACGCGGCGCTGCTTGACCACTATGAGTGGTTTATGGACTACAACACGTACGCCTCGACGCTGCTGCGCTGCCTCGTTGAACTCGGTGTCGTTGCTGCTGCTGCTGACGTACACAACAACAACAACAGCAACAAGACGACAAGACGACGTGGCCGCAGAGGTCGTCGTGCAGTGACAAGGACGACTGTCACGCACGCGACCGCAACAGCGTCGGTGCTGCATGTCCTGCACGTTGGCTGCGGCAGCAGCGCCTTTTGCGATGACCTGCAGCGCTCCTTGGCACACACGACACGCGTGCATGTGCTGAACGTCGATGTGTGTCGGCCGCTCATTGCACGACTGCACAAGCGCTACCCTACGCGTCACTACGCCATTGGCGACTGCTGCGCACTCATCGCGACGCCGTCGACTCGTCGTCGCGGTGACAATGTCCCTTGTCGCGACAGCGCGAAGGAAGAGGACGACACGGAGGACATACACAGCGAGGACGGCGATGTGCGGTGCTGGTATGACGTGACAGGCGAGCCGCCGTTGCTGCGCGGGGTGTGTGCGAGCAGTGTCGATGTGCTCTTTGACAAGGGCACCGTCGATGCGCTGCTCAGCGCCTTTGCGGGCCGTGACAACCCCAATGTCCGCGCCTATGCGCAGCAGACACTGCACGCACTGCGGCCCGGTGGCGTCCTCTTTGTCATTAGCATCAACGCCGTCGAACTGCTCAGTGCATACTTTCTCACTGCCAGCACTGCGCGCGATGATGACGACGATGATGACGGCAGAGATGACGATGACGGTAAGGCGTTTGTGCTGCGCTACCGCGATGTGCTGGCGCAACCGCGGCACAGCGAACATGTCGAGTCGCTGGCGAGCCACTACAGCTGCTATGGCTTCCTTGTCGTACAGGCAACAGCGTCGTCGTAGTCGACAAGAGCAGCAGTGGCGAAAGAACGTGTTGTATGTGTATGTGTGTATGTGTGTGTGTGTGTATGTTTGCGCACACTGCGTTTGTCTTGTCGCAGAGAGCTAGTCTGTTCGCGTGCGTACACACACACAGACACGTATACATACATACATATATATACATAGATGCAAAACATGCTGCACTTGCTCGCGTCGTCGACGCCACGGCGACGGCAGCGACAACAACGACACGACGCCCTCGTCGCACTGCACTCATGCTCTTCGTCGTCGAGCGAGTTGTCCTCGTCATCGCGGCGCTCGAGCTCGCCTTGCAGTGACAATAACCGCAGCGACACGGACAACAGCCACGGCGAGGGCGAAGGCGCAACGTCGTCGCCACGACAGCGTCCGCAGCAGCAGCAGCAGAGGCGACCGCAGTATAGAGGTGCGACCGTCGACAGCGACAAGGGTGCCAGCACACGTCGAATGAGCATCAGCCGTAGTCGCAGCAGCAGCGGCAGCGATAGTGCTAGCCACACGATGGCAACACACCGCACAACACCAGCAGCAGCAGCAACAACAGCAGCAACAGCAGTCATGACAGCAACGCGAACAGACGACATGGCCGCACGACGTGGCAGCATGAGCAGTTTGTACGGCAGACGCGGCATGCTCACAGCAACCACGGCGCCAACACACGCCGCAGCAGCGTCAGCCACACAGCCGTGGCCGCTCGCCGCCGCCCTTGCCGCGGCGACGCGCAGCGCTCTGACATCGTCACCGGCATCTGTAGCAGCAGCAGCAACAGCAGCAACAGCAACGACGACAGCCACAACAACAGCTGCGGCTGCGGCTGACGTGGACGGCACGGCGGCGACGCGTACGATGCGTGTGCTCGTACTCGGCGCGCCGCTGGCGGGTAAGTCGGCGTTTGTCAATCGCTATCGCGCAGCGGTGTGCGGCGGCGGCGGCGACGACGCGAATGCGTGGCCGCAGGCGCCCGTCGGTCACTGCGGCCGCGTTGGCACGCGTTGCGTGTCCGCGTGGCCTGACAAGGTGACGCAGCCGTCGTGGCTGCTCATTGACACACCTGGTCATGTGTACATGAACAACGACGACGAGGACGGCAGTGAGGGTGAGGCGGCGTTGCTGACGCGACTTGTGCAGGGCGTGCCATGGCCCACAACGCTGCCACACTGCTGCTGCAGCTGCAGCGACAACGACAGTAGTCGTCATCATCGTCGTTGTCATCGTCAGGAACGTGACGCGATGACGTGTCGTACAGCTCTGCCGCCAATGGTGCCCCAACACGCGGCCCACCACTGCATCATTTGTGTCGCAGCAACAGACCTCGTGCAGCACACGTGTGACATGCCCGTCTTTGACGTCATTGACGACGGCCACAGCAACGGCGGCGGCAGCAGCCGCGGCATAGCGAATGTCGCTGTCATTGCGCACAGGCTCGCGCAACACGTCGCGGTGCCGTGGCAGCGTCTGTCCGCTCGCCTGCGCGGCGGTGCCATTGTGCTCGGTGACGGCGGCAGCGAGGGCGGTTGTGCGTGCTACACGCCGGCGCTTGACGCACGTGCGGTGACGGCGCAGCTGCGCGGCCTCGTGGCCGCACTGCGACAGCGCATGGCCGGTGCCGAGCCGTATGTGGTCGTCACGAAGATGGACAAGCTATACAGCAACAACAACAGCAACAACGGCAACGCGCCCTTGTGGTGGTTGTCGTCGTGTCAGGCGAGTGCGGGGCCGGCACGGCGTGCGGTGCGAGCGCAGCTGCGTGGCTGTGTGCCACACAATCACATATACTTTTGTGCCTCGCGCACGGACGCGGGCAACGGCCACGGCAGCAGCGCGGACGAGGACGAGTGTGACGAGGACGGTGAGGGCGGCGGTGCGATGACGTCGCTGGACGCGCACGTGCGCGCCGACTTGCGGCGTCTGCACGCGCAGCTGTACGCACACTGGAAGTGGACGCAGTCGCTCGTCGCACAGCAACAGCAGCAAACACATGCGCAAGCACTGCCGTCGACGGCCACGCCGCTGCTCCTCACATAGTATATACGTGTGTGTGTGTGTGTGTGTGTGTGTGTGTGTGTGTGTATATGCCTGTGCAAACGCGTGTACAGCACGTGTCATGTCAATCTGTGCGTGTGTATGTCTGTTTGTTTGTTTGCTTGCGCGTGTACAGATGAGGCGCGTGTGTGCATCGCCACCCACGCACACACACACGCAAGCACACATGAGCAATAAGGGCACCGACCACGTTGACAGCGACAACAGCAGCAACAGCAGCAACAATGACGAGGCGGTGGCGTCGCTGCTTGCGCATGTGCGCTCGGGTGACGTGTTGCTGATGAATCGCAACTGCTTCGCGATGAAGGACGTCCTCGGCACGGCGCTGTGTCTGCTCAGCAAGACGGAGAGTCGCTTCGACCACGTAGGCATGCTGCTGCGTTGCACGCCTGACGAGCTCGCGGCCATGCCGGCGACACGGCAGCGCATACGTGATGGCGCGCTGTCGCCATCACACACCTACGTCGTCGAGACAAACACCGGTGGTGTGACGGTGTGTGCAGCGGAGCAGCGCATGCGGCGCTCCTCGGCGCGCGAGGTTGCCGTACGCGCACTGCACACCTCATCCTCGTCCTCCTCTTCCTTGTCCTCGTTGCACGCAGACGCGGCACACGACGCAGAGGTGGAGCGGCGACTGCGCAGCCAGGTCGAGGCCGCCGCCGCCACGCCGTACCGCACACGCCTCGTCGACTTTGCCGCGTCCGTGTGCAGTCCGCCAGACAAGATGGACCGCGTCGAGGCGGCGCACAGGTACAATGTGCTTGCGCACGAGCGCGGCGCCCTCGCGCAGCTTGCGGCGCTGCGACGCTGCAGCGACAGCCGCCGTGACGGCGACGACGGTCGTGACGCGACGACGGCGGCGTGTACGAGCTACCGCGACCTCGACGCGGCCTACGCGCGTGCGCAGCGCTTCCTTGCCACGACATACTTTGCACACGTGTGCAGCAGCAGCATGAGCGACGACGGCAACGACAAGCCGACGAAGAAGAATGATGGTCACGACGATGCTGGCGCTGTTGACGGCGCCGCTGTGCGCGTCAACTGGTCAGGTGCGTCATCGTCTGCCGCGTCAGCACACTTCGCCGTGGACGGCGTCAATGACGCCGCCGCGATGGTGTGCTCGGAGCTGGTGTGTAATCTGTGGCACCGCGCAGGCCTGACAACGGGCTACGTGCCCGCCTCGTCGATGCGGCCATTTGACTTCCTTGACGCCACACGCTTCAACTTTGTCGACGCCCGCGTGCAGCTCGGCGCGCTCGCGCCACTGAAGATCAGCGGTGCGTGCACGCACCACTGGCCGGCCAGTGTGCTGCGTCATCGTCATGCAAGGACGACGACCACAGCAGCTGCTGCAGCTGCAGACACAACGACGACAGCGGTCAACGATGACGACGACGATGATGCTGCCGCGGCGGCTGCACATGCCGAGGCACTCGCGGCGTTGCGCTCGTCGCCCGTGACGGCGCTGATGGCGTCACTGCGACACGCGCGCGCACCGCACCAGCAGCACCGTCACCATACCTTGCGCGCCGCTGCCTCGGCCTCGTCGCCGGCCGTGTCGCTCGCCGACGCCGAGGCGGCACGACTGCGCTTTGTCAATGCGACGCGCGTGGGCGATGCCATTGTGTATAACGGCGTACATCGCAGCAGCGGCAGCGGCAGCAGTCGCCGTGACGGTGGCAGCGCAGACGGCACGCCCATAGCCTTTGCCACACTACGCGACGCCGCCGCCGCGACGTGCCCGCTGGGCTGGTGCTGGCTCGTGCAGTCGCTGCCGTACAGCAGCACGATGCAGCAGCTGCCGTGGCGCGTGTTTGCGTGCGGTGTGCTGTACAGTGTGTGCGCGCTGCCGTGTGCACCGCTGCTGCTGCGCTGCACCGAGGCCCAGCTCGGCGTGTTGCTCGTCCGTGGCACCGTGTGGACGCTGGGTTGTGGCATGTTTGCACGCAACTTGTGCTTTGCCGCGACGCAGGCGGTGACGGCGGCGGTGCTGGTGCGCGCCATCGCACCACGTGACGCGTGCGTCATGCGACCATGGCCGCACACAGCACGCACAGGCAACGACGACGGCGATGACGACGACAGCAGCGGCAACAACGGCGTTGACGCAACGACGACCAGCAACGAGAAGAGCAACACGACCAACGCATTGCAGGCGGCTGCTACTGCTGCACACGTCGTCACGGCAGCGCCGGCTGGCCTCGTTGACTGGCGTCATGCGTACTACTCGGTCGTGGGGGTGTGGACGGCGTCGGCGGTTGTCGCCCACGTCGCGACGACGCCGCTGCGCAATGCGACGTTGGCGCGTCACTTTGGCCCGCTGCGCGCCGGGCCGCTGCCACGGCGGCTGCTGTTTGCCGGCACGCTAGCCCTCGCGCCGGCGCAGTGGCTGATGCCGTACACGGGCTGCTGGCTCGCTGCGTACGAGACGGTGGTCGCGTTCATTGTGCCGACGCGGTCGTCGGTGTTGCGGCCGCGCGGCGATTTGCTGCAGCGGCCCGACTGGCCACACCTGCGCCGTGACGCGTTGCTCGGTGCGGCGATGGCCACGCTGTGCGTCGATGCGCTGCTGCACCGTCGTGAGGGGCGTGTGTGGCGGCGCTACATGACCGCACTGTACGCGCCCTGGCCCGCGCCCTCGCTCGGCCGCCGTCGCCTCGCGGGCTACCACTACCGCCTCGCCAGCAACGCCCTCATCTTTGCCGCCACCTCATTCGCCTTCTCATCGCTCGCGCTCCTGTAAGACGCGTGCGAGACACGTTGTCTGTGTGTGTGTGTGTGTGTGTGTGTGTGTGTGTGTGTCTGTGTGTACATGTTAGTATAACGACTTGTTTGTGCACGCCATGCGTGTGCACATGTACGTGATGTGCGTACCATACGACGAGTATGTTTACGCATGCACACACGCATGTACATGCACATACACATATACGCAACAGTGTACGTGTGCACATTGTTGCTTGCCGTCTTGTTTTGTTTTGTGTGTGTGTGTGTGTTTGTAGGTAGCACTCGTGCCTATACAGATACACACTGTACCGCGTACGTAGTGCGTCACTTCCTCAGTCCTCTTTTCTCTCTCTCTCTTCCTCCTTCGTTTCTTGCTTCCTCACCGTTGTTGTTGTTGTTGTGCTGCCGTAGGTGTGTGTACGTTGCTCGTGACGTGCCGTCTTTCTCGTCATTTTTGCGCGCAGGTGTGTGTGTAAGCGTGTGTGTGCGTGTGTGTGCGCGTGACCACGCGTAGGATACGAGTGCTGCTGTGTACATGAGCGATCTGGCGCAGGCCTTCATGTCAAGTCAGGTGCGCCTGACGCCAGAGCAGCGGCGACAGCAGATGTGTGAGCTGCTGCGCAACAAGGGCATCATCTGCCGTGACTTTCTGCTCGCTGGTGCATGCCCACGTGCACCCATGTGTCCCTACATGCACATCCGCGACGGCGAGACGCGCGCGGTGCCGTGGAAAGTGTGCAGCTTCTACAACAACAGCAAGTGCCTACGCGACCGCTGCAGCTTCTTTCATGGCACACAGGCCGACCTCGACGCACTGCACGCGAGTGGGGCGGAGGTGTACCGACCGCAAGACTACATGCGCGTCGACGTGCCACCGACAGAGTACTTTGTCGACGATGGCAGGCTTGTTGGCAACACAGCACTGCTGCTGCCCGTCACGCACGCGGGCGCCCCTGCTCCCACCACCACGCCCACTGTACAAGTCGGCCGCAAGCAGGAAGGCAACTGCAGCAGCAGCAGTGGCAGTGGCATCTGTCAGGGTAGTCAGCTGTACAGCCTTCGCGGCGGCAACAGCGGCACTCGTAACAGTAACATCAGTAACAATAACAATTGTAGCAACAAGAGCAACAATAGTATGAGCATGGTCAGTGACATCAAGCCGAGTGCACCGAGCATGGCACTTGCACCGTCGACGGCAGCCTCGGCACCGGCCGCGCAAGTGCGGTACCACGGCATGGCAAGCAGCAGCAGCACCAGTAGCATTGCTGCCAGTCGTGGCTACGGCGCATCTGTTACGCTCGCCCCCGTTGCAAGCACGGCCTCGCCTTCTGCCTCGTTATCTTCACTATCGTTTGTGCAACAACAACAAGCACAACAACAACAACAACACACCTTTGCCTCATTTCAGACATACAGCAGTGCGACAACAAACTCGACCGCGACAAGCAGTGCTAGTCCTGCCACAACATCGGTCGCGACAACGACGGCGTACGAGCCCATCATGCTGCTCTCGTCGCCCGCGAACACGACAATGACGCCGATGCTCGACACGATGGCGAGCCCGGTGGCGACGCTGTCGTCTTTTGGTCCGTACTCGTACATGCAAAGCCAGCCGCCAGGGGCCTTTTTCGCGGCTGCAAACACGTCACCCATGTCACTACAACAGCAAGCGCAACAAGCGCAGCAGCAACACATGTTCTCGCCCACACAAGCATTAGCGATGCCCATCACGGCACAACCGTCACAAGCACCACAGCAGCAACAACAGCAACAGCAGCAGCTGCAGCCGTCACCATTTCAGTTGCAGTCTGTTGCGCCACAGGGCTGCTACTACCCGACGCAGCTCAACACACTCTACATACACTTTTAGCACACACACGCACGCACATACACACAGAGAGAGAGAGAAGGAGAAACATGTGTACACGCGCAAACACATATGCATACATACACACACACACGAGTAGTGTATGCTACGTGTCTTGTCGTGTGTGTTTTTGTTACAGCTTCGCTTCGTTCGCTTACTTGTTCATTCACTAAATACGCAAGATTGCTTATACGCATCCTCCTCCACCAGCAATGTCACACACGAAAGTAAAAGAAAGTGTGATGACAACATGTGTATCTAGACGTGTGTGTGTGTGTGTGTCATATTGTCATGTGCACACAAGCATACACATGTGCACACGGGCACACACGCGGTCAAAGTAAAACAACGTCACTGCACAAACAAATGTGTGCGTGTACATGTACACGAGGCATGATGCAATGCGGCGCGTTTACTACGATCGATACGACAACGAATAACAGCAAGACAAACACATACACACATGTGCACATGCACACACACACACACACACACACGCTTGTGTGCGTGCACTTTACGCAATTGTACGTTCGCTATTGTTCTTCCGTCTTTCGCACACTACCACCACTTTGTTTGCGTCGTTTCATGACAAGTGTGCGCGCGCCCACACGCTCGCGCACATACCTGCGCAGACGCGCGCATGTGTCTACTGGTATGTACACACGGAAGTAACGCTGTACCCTATACCTCCTTTCTCGCTTTCCACCTTCTCACAGACACGTACACATATACACACACATACACACACGCTCGCCTACTTGGTGTGTGACGCTGCTCGTACATACATACACGTACGCAAACACATGTACATGCGCACTTGCATCGTGGTACGTGACTGTGGGTGCATGAGTATGTCTGTACTTGGCTGTGTCTGTGTTGTTGTTCATGTCGTTGTTGTATGTACTGCGTACGACGTGCACTCTTCGGCGCCTGCAATGCGCACTCTGTCGCTTCGCTCGCTTTGCTTCGTCATTCTGCAATTGCGCTGATACAATCAGGGCAAGTACATGCGCGCCTATTTATGTGTGTGTGTGCATGCCAGTGTGTGTGTGTGTGTGTATATGCGCGTGTATGTATGTATGTGTGTGTGTGTGTGCGTATGTGTGCACGATACATATAGCTGTGCAGGAACGTAACGTATGTTGTGTTGCGCGTGCGTGTTTGCGTATGCGCTTTCGACGTGCACGTGAAAACGAGTGGGTTGTATGTGTGTAGTGTGGTGTGGTGTTGTGTGTGTGTGTATGACGTGATGCAAGCCGACACTGTAGTGCATTCTCGTAGAGTAACTCTTATGCTTTTGGCGCGACTATAATAATGATAACTGTATTTACTATTTACACAGTTACGCGTATGTGTACGTAGGTCTGTGTGTGTATGTGTATGTGTGTGTGCGTGTGTGTGTGCGTGTGTGTGTGTGTGTATGTGTGTATTGGCACTTGCAGCTGCATATTCGTGAAGCTGTCACACGCGCACGAGGATGTGTATGTTTGTGTTTGTGTGTGTGTGCGCGCGCGCTTATGTGTATGCGAGTGTGTGTGCGCAGACTATGCCATGGTTTCTAGTGACTAGGTATGGTGCAACTGCATTTTGTGGCGGTGCTTCTGTGTGTATATCTGTTTGTCCATGTGTCTGTGTGCGTGCGTGTGTTTGTGACCATCTCTGTACAAGTGCATGTGCACCTGTGTGTGCATGTGTGTGTGTGTGTGTATGTGTGTGCATAACGTCAACACGATAAACGCATCGATGCGTGACTATACTTTGTGCAGTTGCGTTTGTCTGCATGCATGCACGGATGCGCACATGCATGCCGTGTGTGTGTGCGTGTTTGTGTTGCATGCACACTGCAGCATACACAACGCGCATGCACAAACGCACACGCGTCGCACTACTGCCTGCATACTTGCCCACCGCTCGCTCGTGCTTTTGTGCATCTGTATCTGTTGACACAAATGATACGTACGCACGACGATGCAACGACACGTGGACACGCGCAGTAGCAACCATTCAGGCAGAGCAGCCACACCGAATGCGCATGTGTGCACACATGTTTTGTCGCATTTTGTGTGTCAGTATGCACGTGTTTGTGTAGACGCGTGCAAGAATGCAGGTTGTTGTACGTGCCTTCTCCTCATACGCATTCTCTCACTAAGTCGTCGTTGTGTGTGTGTGTGTGTGTGTGTGTGTGTGTGTGTGTGTGTATATACGCGTCTACACAAGACATACGCAAGCCACTACATGTGATTGTGTGTCGTGCCGCAGCATACAGTGTCTTGTTTGCTGTTGCTGTTGTTGCTTTTGTTTACGTTTGTGCGGTGCGGTGTCGTATACAGGTGTGTGCGCAGTCATGCGCGTCACGTTGCCGCGTCGCAATGTGTACGACCCGGTGTTCATGCGCAGCATCAAGCGCACACTGAACGCGTACCGGTCGTCGATGGAGCAGAGCGACACAAAGGCGACGTCGCGCGAGGCATTTGTTGACATTGACGAGCGGGGCCCGGCGTGGTATCTGGGCCACATGCAAACGGCCACGCTCGCGTTGCGCGACAAGGTCAAGGACGCCGACTTTGTGCTCGAGATACGCGACGCGCGACTGCCCTTCACGACCGAGAACCCGCAGCTGCGGCGTATTGTGCGTGGCAAGCCGCGCCTCATCATCTTCAACAAGGCAGAGCTCGCCAACGACGACTGCAACCGCGCTATACAAGAGCACTATGAGAGCCAGGGCGACTTTGCCATGTTCACAAGCGCCAAGCGAGGCTGGCGTGACATTGTCGAGGCGGTGCAGCGTCTGGCCACACACATCCTGCCGGCACAGCCCTACAAGACGGTCGCCCACGTCGGCCTCGTCGTGGGCATGCCGAATGTCGGCAAGTCGACGCTGATCAATGCACTGCGACTGGCGCACGAGTACCAGTTCCGCCGCGAGGACTTCCACCGCTCGCGCACGCCCGAGACGGTGTCGTGTACGCCGGGCACCACACGCGGCATGCGTCTCGTGCCGCTCTCGCGCGACCCCAACGTGGTACTCTACGATTCGCCCGGCCTCACGCTGCCCGGCTGCTTCAGCAAGGAGGCCGGGCTGAAGCTCGCGGCGTGCGGCATTGTGCCAGTCAACAACCTGACGCTAACGCGCGCCGTCGTGACGCGCTACTTGTACGACCTGCTCGTCGCAAGCGGCAGCAGTGAGCACCTCGCCGAGTGCCTGCAGCTGCCGCGTGCGCCCATCAGCTACGACGACTGCATCGCCATGATCTGCGAGCGCAGCTTGTGGTCGGCGACGTCGCGCATGGGCAACATGGACCCTGTGCGTGCACAGATGCACTTGCTGCACGACTTTCGTCTTGGCAACCTTGGCAAGATGACACTTGACCCGCTGCCACGTGCGTTTCGCCGCACACTGCACGCGAGCAGCAGCGGCGGCGACGATGACGGCGCGGTGCGCTTCCTCCTTGACGGCAGCGGCAACACGGACACGAGCAGCCATGACACAGCGAGTAACGACGGCAACAGCAAAAGCAACAGCAGCAGCAGTGACCGCAACGCGGATGGTGAGTTTGTCATGACACACGAGGTGCAGTCGAGCGACGTGGTGGACCGCTACCAGGACCACATGCGCGAGGTGCTGCAAGCTCTGCAGGGCAAGCTGCACGACGACAAGTGCACCACAAGCACATACTCGGCAGCGGCTGGTGCAGCACCAGCAGCAGCGCGCAACACGAAGGGTAGTGCACAGTGGCAACAGCGACGACCACAACACCGTCGCAGCACTGCAACCAGCAGCAGCAACAGTACGGGCGAAGTCGACGACGACGATGATCGTACGCAGACCATTATTAGTCGCAAGAAGGGTCCGATTAGCCGAGCCACAGCGTACGACGAGAGCATGCGGCGCAACACACGCCTCGCACCTGGTCGATAGCGACATGCGACACGACAGCGCAACGGTGCAAATGCGACGCGCACGCGTCACGTCGGCACATGCACAAGCGCACGCGTGTGTTAAAGTGTTAGTGTGTTAGTGTGCGACAGTTTGCACGTCTGCTTGCTTGCTTGCTTGCTTCTTGTAGTGTGTGTGTGTGTGCTGCAGCGTGCATGCCAGTTGTTGTCACACACACACATGCGCCGTACGGCGTTGTCTGCGGACGTTGCAGCCGTGGCTGCTGCTGCTGCTGCTCCCGCGCACGTGCGCCGTGTTGACGCTGATGAAAGTGACACATGTGCACGACTGCGGCGTCAGCTTGTCGAGGTCATTGACGAGTGTGTGCGTGTCGAGCGCGAGCGCGATGCGGTGCGGCAGCAGCTCGCACAGCAACACGCCCTGCAGCAGCGCGTACACGCACAACTGCTGCAGAGCGTGACACACATGTGCGCGTACACGACACTGCTCGAGCACCGCATACTCGCACCCGTCGTGCGCGCCACGACCACAGCAACAACGACACAAACGTCCACATCCACCACGACGGCCACGGCGCCGGCGGCTCACGGCAGCACAACGCGGTCACTGCTGTCGCCAGCACTACACAGCGATGACGACGAGGACGCGAGTAGTGTGACGATGGCCACAACAACGGCGACAACGGCGGTGACACTGCGTCGTGCGCGCGCGCGGGCTGTGCGTGCGCTGGCGGCGTGCGACATGCGCGACACGACGCTCGCACACGTCGACGACGACGACGAGGACGACGACGTGGCGGCGCTGTGTGGCTTGTCATCGACATCGCCTGCACAGACAACGACGTGTAGTGCTGCCGACGTGCAGCAGAGCTGCGTACAGCTGCTGTACGAGCTGCATGCACGCAAAAGGCAGCTGCGCCACCACCTCGCCGCCACGCGCAAGGCGCTGGCACGTGTCTGCACAGACGTGCAGCTGTCATGGCCGTGTGCCTGCGCGATGACCAGCAGTGATGACAGTGCTGCACGACGCCGACGACAACGCCGAAGACGACGACCGTCACACCGTCGTCACCATCGCCATCACGGCAAGAAGAGGCAACACCATGGTCGTCACAGCAGCAGCAGCCGTCGCAGCAGCCGTAGCGGCAGTAGTCGTCGCGATGGCGCCTCTGCGTCACCGCCGTCGTCGCGCAGCGTGACGCAGCCGCCAACGCCGACGTCATCGCCACCACCACCGACGACGACGCGCAGCCGCGCGACACTAGAGACGACAACATCATCGCACCAGCAGCAGCGGCTGTATCAGCAACAACGCGGCGGCAGTGGCGGTTGTCTGGACGTGCGCAAGCACGACGAGGACGACGTGGTGTGCAGTGTGCTGGGCGAGCGTGCGCAACAGTGCCGGCAACCGCAGCAACCGGGCTACGCTGTCATCACGGCACCGCCATGGTCTGACGCAATGCCGTATACGCACGACGAGCTGTCCCGCTTGCGTGACGCGAATGCGCAGCTGCAGCGACGACTGCGGTACGCACAACGTCAGCGTGCCGCCCCACTGCGTGCACCACTGCCACCATCCGACTGACTGGACGACGTCGACTGCTGTTGTCGCTGCTGCACACGCAATGTACATGTACACTCGTTACACATTCACACACACACACATACACATGCACATGTGTACATGACGCTTGCACATTTGCGTGCACGTGCACACTTGCATGCATGTGTCGTAGCAACAACACAGTCGTCTGTCTTTGTGTGTGTGTGTGTGTGGACTTGAGTGCGCTAGATGCACGCACAGGCGCAGCCAAAGTGGACGCGGCTGCCGTTGCGCACACGACCGCACCGCAACCCGCTCGCCGACAATGACGACGCCCACCCTGTCGACCCGGTCGCGTTCGCCGCACACTGCGCTGTTGTGTATCGTGACATGGGCAGCGGCGCCACGCAGCCGCAGTTTGTCGACGTTGGCTGCGCATTCGGTGGCATGCTGCTCGCCCTCGCACCGCTGTTTCCGCAAACGTGCATGCTCGGACTGGAGATACGCAGCAAGGTGGTGGCGTTTGCGCAGCAGCGCGTGCTGCGCCTTCGCGACGAGGCTGCGGCGGCGGCGGCGGTGGAGTGTGATGCGAATGCCACTGCTGTTGCCGTCAGTCACGCAGCAGGCGTCGATGACAACAACGACAGCAGCAGGCGTCACCACTACAACAATGTGTGGTTTGAGCAGCTCAATGTCATGAAGTTTGGTAGCAACTGTTTTGGCAAGGCACAGCTGCGCCGCCTTTTCTTCTGCTACCCTGACCCGCACTGGAAGCGCAAGAATGTGCGTCGTCGCATTATTGCGCCCGGGCTGCTGCACGAGTACGCCTACTGGCTCGCCCCGGGTGGTCTGCTCTACACCGTCTCGGACGTCGCCGAGTTGCAGGCGTGGATGTGCGCCTGCCTTGACGCGTGCCCGCTGTTTCGTCGCGTGTGCGAGGCGGATGAGCTGGCCAGCGAGCTCGAGCAGCGCGTGCTGCGCATCGTCACGGACGCCAGCGAGGATGCGCAGCGCACGCAGCGGCGCGGGCTGCAAAAGCACTATGCCGTGTATGCACGCGTGTAAGAGGGTCTGTAACAAGTGCGTGTACACACTCGCACCTCTCTGTGTGTGTGTGTGTGTGTGTGTGTGTGTCTGCCAGCAGCGCCTTGTGTGCCCTTGTGCTTGCATGTAGTGTGTACAAATGTGGTACGAGGTGGACGTCAACTCGACCGCCTTCACGCTCGCTGGCGTGCTTGTTGTCGCACACATTGGCATTGTTGCTGTGTTGTTGCTGTGCTTGTGGTCGCAAAACACGCGCGGACAGCACACGCGGCTGTTGTCATCACAGTCGCCAGAGTTGTCATCGGCCACCGCTGCACACACGAGCGCAGCGCCGCCGACGACGGACAAGAGCAACATTAACAAGCACAAGTGACAAGGTAGAGTAGCGTGTGGGTGTGCACGCACACGCAAGCAGGCAAGCGAGCATGTCATTGACGCGTTGTGCTGTGTGGCGCTATGTGTGGCGTGTGCCACCACCGTCGTCGTTGCCATCGTCACCTGCATCGCGTCGCGGTGGCAACGACAAGCAATGCAACGGCGAGGAAGACGTGCCCGCGTCGCGCACGCTGTTCAAGTGGGGCACGATCAGTCGTCACGCGGACGTGTCGCTGTACGAAGGTCCGCACATGCGTGCGACGGTGGCTGGCAAGGCGCGCACGCGCAACGGTGCATCGCTGCAGCGTGGCTTGCCAGGCGGCTTTGCCCACGTACCGGTTGTACCGCGTCAGCTGCCTAAGTAGTCTGCCGTCACATACACACACACACACTTTTACATGAGTGTTTGTATGTGTCTGTTGTGCTGCATGCACTCTTCTTGTTGTTAGCTCATCGTGTTGTCCTGACTAAACACACACACATACAGTGTATACGTCACAAGAAAGCATACACAGTGTATACATCACACAAACACACACACACACAAACACAGACAGCGCGTTACATTGCAGTCATGTCGTACCGCTCGAGCGAGGCCAAGAAGGAGGAGTTTCGGCGCTACCTCGAGTCAAACCACGTCATTGACGCCCTCACACGCGTGCTGGTCAACCTGTACGAAGAGGCGGACAAGCCTGACGACCCGGTCGAGTACATCAAGCGCGTCCTCGGCGGCGCCTCGGCGGCTGACTATGAGGCGCTGCAGCAGGAGAACGCCCGCCTGCGCGCCGAAGTCGAGACGCTGAAGAAGCGCATGGCAGAGGTGCAGCTGCAGCAGCAACAACAGCAGCTGTAGCATCTGTGTGTGTATGTGTTGCGAAGCAATGACGCACAGAGACGATGTATGTAGCGTGTCATGTGCACGTTGACACACGGACAGCAGAGGTGCCTCTGCATGTGTCTGTGTGTGTGTGTGTGCACTGGCGCAAATGTATGTATACAAGAGTGTAATGTACGCCAACGTGTGTGTGTGTATGTGACGTAAGCGTGTATGGTGTAGTATGCATGCGTACATACGCACTGTGCAAGTGTATGTGTGTGTACATGTGTGTGTGCACTAGTGTATATGTAAGTTTGCTTTGTGCGTACGGCGTGCACAGCGGCAGTAGCAGTAACAGCGACAGTGCGTAGCCAAACGGCGCGTGCGCGCACACAGCATGACAGATGGGGACAAGAAGGACGAGCGTGGTGACGTGAGCACGCTGTCGTACAGCACGCCGTGGGTCGCCAATGGCCTGGCGTGGAGTCCGCACGTCGAGTCGGCGTCGTCGCCGATACGACTTGCGCTGACGTCATTCCTGCACGACTACCGCAACTGCGTCGAGCTGATCGAGAAGGACGACGCAAGCGGCACGCTCGTGTGTCGGGCCTCGTGGGAGCACTGCTACCCGGCAACCAAGGTCGCCTTCCCACCACGCCGCCTCGACACGGACGTGGTCGTCACGACGGCCGACTATTTGCGGCTGTGGCAGCTCGTCGAGGGCGCCCCCAAGGTGGACCACAAGGCGTCGCTGACGACAAGCAAGGCTGGTGCGGCACCACCACCAGCACCACCAACACAACAACAGCAACAGCAACAGCAAACGCAGACGACAAGAAGCAACGACGCGGCAACAATGGCAAGCGGCGGCAGCAACAGCAATAACAATGGCAGCAGCAGTAGTCAGCGCGGCAGTACGATCAACACACGCGCGACGCTGCGTCGCGTCTTTGACAATGGCAAGCCGAATGAGCTGTGCTCGCCCGTGACCTCGTGTGACTGGAATGCCGAGGACGTCAACGTCATTGCGTGCTGCAGCATCAACAGCATGGTCACCATCTGGGACGTTGAGCGGGGGCAGCAGCGACGGCAGGTGGTGGCGCACGACAAGGACGTCTTTGACGTGGCCTTTGCCTCGGCGCACACCTTCGCGAGCTGCGGCGCCGATGGCTCGCTGCGCCTGTTCGACTTGCGCTCGCTTGACCACTGCACCATCTTGTACGAGACACAAGGCCTGCTGCCGCTGCTGCGCGTGGCGTGGAATCAGCAGGACACAAACTACATTGCCACCTTCAGCCTCGAGAGCTGTGACGCGGTGGTCGTTGACGTGCGCTACCCCGCCGTGCCGGCGTCGATGCTGTCGGAGCGGCACACGCAGCCGATCAATGGCATGGCGTGGTCACCGCAGTCGGCGCAGAACATATGCACCGTCGGCGAGGACGGCGTCGTGTGCATCTGGGGCGCCAACGCCGACGTGGGCGAGTCGCTGTTTCAGTACACGTGTGGCACACCGATCAACCAAGTCGCGTGGCGGCAAGTGCAGCAGCAGGACTGGATCGCCATTACGACGAGCGACGGCGCACAGCTGCTGCGCTTGTAAAAACACTCCTGTGTGTGTGTGTGTGTTGTACATGAGCAGACATGCATGCATGTGTGTTGTACATTACCAGACGTGTATGTACGTGCGTGTGTGCTTCTATATGTATGTTTGTGTGTTGTCTTGTCTCTCTTGTGTTGCCAAAGACACAGACACCCGTTTTGCGCAGTCACAGCCACCACCATCACTTCTCTGTCATGTCACTGCTCAGCTCGACGCTGCAGACGCTCGTCGTGCAGCTGCGCGACATGTCAGGCAATGTGACGCAGCAGAAGCTGCACAATCGCGTCTTTGACGCGTACGAGGCCAAGGAGCTCGTCTTTGAGGCGCTGACGCCGCAGCAACATGCGGTGATGCTGCAGAATGGCGGCGTTGTGCCGCCGGCGCACCCGGCCGGGCAGCCGGTGCTCGTCGACTCGTGGAGCGAGCTCGTCGCGCTGCACAAGGACACGAACCTGTACCGGCTCATGCCGCGACGCGCACGCACGAACATGAGCTACAATGTCCTGCGTGGCATTTGCTCCAGCGCCGGCTCGCCCTTCACGATGGAGAACCGCGTCGACCCGGTCGACTACAAGCTCGCCTTCCGCGCCAGCGACCTCGAAGTGCGGCATCAGTTCAACAGCGCCAACGAGGACAAGATACCTGTGTCGATTTGGTTCGACGGCATACTGAAGACGAACACCGTGTCGGCGCTGGTCTCATGCGCGCCGACGCTGTCGCCGATGAGCGTCACCAGCTTGTCCGGCACGCGACTGTTTCTCGATCAGTGGTCACGGCAGCCCGCCGACGGCGACCGCTTTCGACAGACGAAGGAGCTGTACATGGAGCTGCTGTCGAAGCCGACGATGCTGTTCCTGGGCACCAACACGATGCCCGGCCGCGAGCTGCTTAACTTGGCCAAGTCGAAGAATGTGTTTGTCTATGTGCGCAAAGGCATGCAGTACGTGTACCATCCCTAGTGCTCACTCACAGAAGAAGGAAAGTATGTGTGTGTGTGTGTAGCGTCGTTACGAGGTATGTGTATGTGTGTGTGTATGCGTGACGTCTTGACTGCGTGTGTATGTGTATGCCTTTTTATATGTGTATGTGTGTGCGGTTGTCGTGCACACGAACAACGTCGCATGCTGTGTCTTGTCTTGCACATGTACATGCCATGCGCGAGTAGCAAGCCAACGACAAAAAAGAAGGCGGCGCGTGCAAGCGTTGTGTACGTGTAGCACACTTGTTGTTTGTCCTCTTCGCGCGCAGCAGACGGCAGTCGACACAGTCATGGCGAACATTGGTGCAATGACCGAGGAGGATGCCGTGGGCTGCTACATGGAGGCGACGCTTGTGAACGACTACAAGGTGGCCGGGTCGATCTTCACGTACAACCCGAAGGAAGGCGTCATTGTGCTGCTGAGCAATGTGCTGGAGGGGCAACCATCGATGAACATGGTACGCACACCGTTCATCAAGAGCTATACGCTGCAGTCACGCGCGCCAAAGGAGCATGAGCTGCCCCCGCAGCTCGAGGCGTACACGTTGCCGTCGATGCACGCGGGCCGTGACAAGTCCATCTTCAAGCACGCCAGTGTGCAGATCAAGCACGCCGAGAGCGACCGACGACGCTACCTGGAGAGCATGGACGCGGCGACGCCGATTGCGGCGTGTGACGCGTTTGTGCGCCTCGCGCGGCTGTACCCGGACATTAGCTGGGACAACGAAGACGAGATCATACGCGTCAGCGATGACGTTTTCGTTGCCGGCAAGCCCAACTGGAGCAAGCCGACGGCCCTCCTCGTCGAGGGCGCGCCTGAGCGTGAGCGATCTTTGGTCGAGCGTGTGCAAAAGGCACTCGACAGTGGCAGAAAGTAAAGAGGAAAACAACAAGCGCACACCAGACGGCTGCGAAGATGAGCAGGACAAAGTACAGAAGCAACGTGACACACATACACTGTGCTTGTGTGTGTGTGTGTGTGTGTGTGTGTGTGTGTGTGTGTAATGTAAAGGTCAACGCACACTGCAGCTGCGTCAACGACGACTTGGCGAACGCGATAGACGGGCAAGCTGTGCATGTGTGCGTGTGTACGTGTATGTGTGTCAGTGTAACGGTATGGACAAGACACGAGCAAACACACACACAAGTGCACACGACATGCAGCATGTCACTACGACACTTTTCTTTTTGGGCATGCACACTGTCACCACTGCACGCTGTCTGCGCACACAGGTCACACACATACACACATATATACACGCACACACATACATACACACGTTGCGGTCATCTTGTGCGACGCAGGCTATGCTGCTGCTGTTGTGGCAGCTGCGTCGTTACTGTGCTCGTTCATGATCGCCTCGTCTGCGCACATTGACGTGGACGAGCAGCGCATGCGCCACGATGATGCAAGCAAGCGTCACACGAATGACCACACACATAGCATGGACGGCGCGGTCACGACGCCATCTGCGCCAGCAACAAACAACAAGAGCAAGAGCAACAACAGCAGCAACGACGATGACGACAATGACGATCACGGCAGCGTTGTTGCCGTTGGCTCGCAAAGGCACAGCCACGACGACAATAACGCACTTCACTCGACCAGCAGCAACGGTGACAGCGGTGGTGACGGCGGTGGTCACAAGAGCGCACGCCGACTAGCGCGCGAGCGCGAGCGACTCGAGCGACTGCGCGGCAAGCTGACGACGCTGACATACGCCGACTTTGTGCGTGCACGCAACAACAACAGTAGCGGCACAACAATGACGACAACGAGCGCCAGCAGCAGCAGCAGCTGCTCTTCTGCACAGCGACGTGCTGCGTCACTCGAGTTTATACGACGTGGGCAGCTGCTGTGTGTCATGGGCTCGCGATCGCAGTTTGACGCGCGTGTCGGTCGCCTGCGCGACGTCATGCCGCCGCTGACGATCGACTGCTGTCAGACGTTTGCGACACTGTCAGCGGTGCTGCTGTCATCGCTGTGCTTTGACGCGATGGTGACGCATGTGTGCTGCACGTCGACGGTCAACTACCTGCTCTACATCGCCGCATGGACGCATCAGCTGACGGTGACGAGTTGGCCACAGCGTGGCGTGCGGCCGACGGTGGGCGACCTGAACACGTGTCTGCGCCTGCGCCGCTTCTTTCCGAGCAAAGTGCACGAAGACGAGTTCGAGGTCGTCTTCTACAGCCAAGCAAGCAAGGCTGAGGAGCTGCTGCGGCGCATGTGTGCGCTCGTCACGGACGCACAAACAACGCCAGCGACGCCTACGACGCACAAACGACCACGCGAGGACACGACGGCGACAATGTCACACGCGCTGCCCACATGCGGCTACGTTATCGTGTCGGGCGATTACACCGTGTCGGTCTACGCCGTCGCGCAAGCGCCGTGTGCACACGCGACGACAACAACAACAGCACAAGCAGAAGGGGCAAGTGACAACGTCGACCGCGGCAGCGTCGCGGCGTCGTCGTCGTCGTCGCTGGGCTTGTACATTTGCGACTCACATGGCACGCAGCCGTGGTCACGCGGCAAGGCGAGTGTGTGCGGCTTGTGCATCGACAGCGCACACCTTGACGCTGGTGTGCGTGACTTTGCCACGGTGCTGTTCACCTTGCTCGAGGAGCATCGCAGCAGCGGGGGCGGTGGTGGTGCAGGTGCGAGTGCGACGGGCGGTGCGGCCGTCGTGCCGTACATGACGTGGACGCCGCTGCGTCGTCGCCCCGCCCTCGTCCTCGACGCCGAGGAGCTGAAGCGCGTGCTGGACGAGCAGTGGCTGCCGTGTGTGCTGGCGGACGAGGTGGTGCGCGGTGAGGCACGCCGCTTCGGCTTTGCGCCGCTCGAGTGCTTCTGGGGCATGCACACACCCTGAACATGCACTGTGACACACATACATACACACAAGTAAGTATACACACACACACACACATACACGCACACGCACACGCACACGTGCATGCACATGCATGTTGCGTACGACTTGTCATGTTGTGTGCACTCGACACGAGGGGTGTAGCAACAGCACATACACACACAAGACGACAAGATGGGCTTGCTTGAGCGACGCAAGGCAATCGAGGATGAGATTGCGCGGACGCAGAAGAACAAGAAGACGGAGTATCATATTGGCCGCCTCAAGGGCCAACTTGCACGCATCAAGACGGAGCTGCTCGAGAACGCCGCACGCGCGGGCGGCAAGGTCGGCGATGGCTTTGACGTGCGCAAGAGCGGTGACGTGCGCTGCGCCCTCGTCGGCTTCCCTTCTGTGGGCAAGTCGTCGTTCCTGTCGCGCGTCACGCACACGGCGAGCGAGGTGGCGAGCTACGAGTTTACGACGCTGACGTGCATACCGGGCAAGCTCATGTACAAGGGCACTGAGATACAGATACTTGACTTGCCCGGCATCATTGTCGGCGCGGCAGAGGGCCGCGGCCGTGGCAGACAGGTCATCGCCACGGCGCGCACGGCAGACATGATTGTGCTCATGGTCGACGCCGCCAAGGCCGAGGCGCAGCGTGGCAAGATTGAGGGCGAGCTCGAGTCGGTGGGCCTGCGGCTAAACCAGTCACCACCGAATGTGACGTTCAAGAAGAAGGCGTCGTGCAGCATGAACGCGATTAGCTACAGCTCGACGGTGCCGCAGACGCGCGGCATGTCGGAGACGATGGCGAAGGAGATACTGAAAGACTACGGCATCTTCAACGCCGACGTCGCCCTGCGCGAGGACATCACGGTCGACCAGTTCATTGACGTCATCGAGGGCAACCGCAAGTACATGCCGTGCCTGTACGTGTACAACAAGATTGACACGATCACGATGGAGGAGATGGACCGGCTGAGCCGCCTGCCGCACTCGGTCGTGCTGTCGCTGCAGTGGGACTTGAACGTGGACGAGGTCATTGAGGAGGTGTGGCATCACTTGAACATCATACGCATCTACACGAAGAAGCACGGAGTGCAGCCTGATTTTGTCAAGCCGTTTGTGGTGAAGCGCGATGCGACGGTGCAGGACATTTGCAAGCGCATACACAAGGACATTGCGTCACGCTTCAAGTACGCGCTCGTGTGGGGCACCAGCGCCAAGTATCAGCCACAGCGCGTCGGCATCCAGCACCGCCTCGATGACGAGGACGTGCTGCAGATTATGCTGCGCACCGCGAACGAGTAGCACGCCGCAACGCAAGTCACACGACGCGACTGTAAAGCGAGAGCATAACTCCAGCGCACACACATGCACAAGCAACACTGCTGCGTGTGGATGTGATGTGATGTGATGTGTGTGTGTGTGTATGTGTGTGCATGTATGCTCATCTGTGTGCTTGCGCTCATGCACGTGACGGAGAAAGAGAAGTGTGTCACAACACGCGTGGGCTGCCTCGGTTTTGCGCAGCGTGCGCGTACACACACACATGAGTGCGTCGGTGCTGACTGCCGAGTTCCTGGCCGAACGCGGTGTGCAGGTGGTGCGGCCGCTGCGGGACTGGCTCGCGCGTGCCGCCTTTGTCGCCAAGACGCGCAGCAGCGCCGAGGAGAAGGCGCGCTATGAACGGTGGGCACTGCACACGGTCGAGCAGGCGCTGCGTGACGAGGGCAACGGCGATGCCGCGGCGGTGCAGTGGGCACGACTGTCGCCCATCATGCCAGCCAATGCACCCGACTGCACCCCTGCTCTGCTCGCAGGGTCAACAACGTCACAGAACAGCGGCAACAGCGGCGAGAGCGGCGAGGCGGCGCAGCGTGACGCACTGTTGCAGGAGACGCTGCGACGCGCACCACTCGAGCTGCGCACCTTTGTGACGCAGGCGTTTGCGCTGTACGACAAGGACGTCGCGCAGCACAAGCGCAGCTACGCGCGCGTGACGTTTCTCGAGATGCTGAACATTGCCAAGAACTTGCACCGACTAAGCGAGAAGCAGCGACAGCTACGCGCCGCCGCCGCCCTCGACGTGCTACACAACAGCAGCACCGCCAGCCGCACTGCTGCAGCTGCCGCGAGCACATTGCAGCCGCGCATTGTGCAGCCACCACTGCCACTAGGACAACAAGCAGCCGCGGCACCGACGCGTTTCCTGCAGCCGCCACCACAACAGCAGCAGCCACAGTACATACAGCCACCACAGCAACAGCAGCCACAGTACATACAGCCGCCACAACAAAAGCAGCAGCAGCCACAGTACATACAGCCACCACAGCAACAGCAGCCACAGTACATACAGCCTGCACAACAACAGCAGCAGCAGCCACAGTACATACGGCCGCCACAACAGCAGCAACCACAGTACCTACAGCCGCCACCACAACAGCAGCAGCAGCCGCAGTACATACAGCCACCACAACAACAGCAACAGCAGCAGCAGCAGCAAGCAGTGAACATGAAGCGATTACGCAGTCGCAGTCGCAGTAGTGAGCTGGACGACGACGATGACGGTAGGACAGCCGCCGCGGCGGCGTCTGACGCCGACTTCTTTGTGCAGCTCGCGCGTACGCGTCACTGCAGCGCTACCGATGACGACGTCGACGGCGGCAGCGCTGCACCGTCACACGCCGCCGGCGTAGGTCGCTCGCAGGCGCTCGAGCGCGTGTACTCGCGCTACGAGCCGAACATGGACGACATTCGCCCGCTGCCGGTGCTGGTGCGCGCGTTTGCGCACGTGCAGCGGCGTGCGGCGGCGCGCGAGCGCGACGACGGCCGCGCCGCTGCCCTCAAGTATCTGAGCGAGCAGCTGAAGGGTATGCGACAGGACTTGCATGTGCAGCACATTGCCAATGCCTTTGCGGTGCGCGTGTACGAGCGTCACGCGCGGCTGTGCCTCGAGACGCGTGAGCTGGGTGAGTTCAATCAGTGTCAGGCGACGCTGAAGCAGCTGTACGCACGCGTCGCTGCACAGGGCAACACAAAGGACGACGTGGGCGACGACAATGACGGTGGCGGTGAGGACGATGATGGCAAGGGCAACAGCAGCAAGGACGCGCTGTGCAACGCGGCCGAGTTCTTCTACTATCGTCTCGTCTACTTGTGGCTGAGCGAGCAGCACGACGCGCTGTCGACGGAGCTCATACACTACAGCAACGCACATCGTCGCCGCGAGCGACAGCGCGGCAGCAGCAACAACAACAAGGACAACAACAGCAACAGCAACAACATGGCCACGAGAACAAGTACGTTGACAATGACGAGCACAGCCGTCGCGGCGGCGGCGGCGACGCGCAGTGGCGTGCAAAAGACGCTGCTGCTGTGTCGCGCGTGCGACGAGGGCGACGCCGCCGCGCTGTGCCGCGCACTTGTTTACTTCCGACGTGAGATGCGCCTGCTCGTGGCGATGTACGTGCAGCGACTGCGCGTACGCTGGCTGCGCGCACTACTCTGCGCCATGCGCGGCAGTGTGTCGATGCGCTTTGTTATGGCCAGCCTTGGCTTCACACCAACGCGCGTCGTCACCACGGCACCAATGACGACGACAGCAGCAGCAGCGGCGGCGCACAAGAGCAGGCGCAACAGCGACAGTGACGGTGAGCTGGTGTGGCTCGATGGCTCGCGCGACGACGCGCGTCGCGAGTTTGCCGCGCTGCTCGCACTGCTGAAGGTGCAGCCTCCGCACGGCTTCGACTTTGACGACGAGCTCGCGCGCGATGCGCGGCGCGACGGCGGCGAGGGCAGTGGCAGCCGCAACGCCGCAACGGCAGTGCCCTCACTGGACGCGGTGGCAGCGCGGCAGCTGGTCGAGGCGTATGTCACCTTTCTCGGTACGCGCAGCGATGCCGCACTCGACACCGCCGCCGTTGACAGCGGCAACAACAACGGCAACAGTAGCAGCAGTGACGGTAGGCGACATGCACGTCATCACTAAAACACAAAGTACACACACACACATACATGTGACTGCGTGCGTGTGCTTGTGTGCTTGTGTATGTGTGCACTTGCTTGTCCTCTGTTTGTGTCACGGTAGCAACAAGACGACACGCTGCGTGTGTGTGCGTGCGTGTGTGTGCAGCCATGACGACGACGACGATGCGCAGCAACGACGACCGCGAGGCGGTGGTGCAGCGGCGCAAGAAGGACCACATTGACATTTGCCTCACACAAGACGTCGAGCCGTACAAGCGACGGGCGAGCATGTGGAGCCGCTACTCGATACCGTACCGCGCGTTGCCCGAGATCAACCTCGACGACGTCGACACCACCTGCAACTTCCTCGGCCGCCGCATCGCCTTTCCGTTCCTCGTCTCGTCCATGACCGGTGGCGAGGCACACGGCCGTGTGATCAACGAGAATCTGGCGCGCGCGTGTGAGGCGGAGCGGGTGCCGTTTGGCCTGGGCAGCATGCGCATCGTCAATCGCTACCGCAGTGCCGTGCACACGTTCGACGTCAAGGCGTACTGCCCTTCTGTGCACATGTTCGCGAACATTGGCCTCGTGCAGCTCAACTATGGCTTTGGCGCACGCGAGGTCAATGCGCTCATTGACAGCGTACGCGCCGACGGCTTGTTCATTCACCTCAACCACACACAAGAGGCGTGTCAGCCCGAGGGCGATGTGAATTTTGCCGGGCTGCTCGACAAGCTGCGCGCACTGCTGCCGCAGCTTGCGGTGCCGGTCATTGTCAAGGGCGTCGGCCACGGCATCGACCACGACACGGCCTGCGCGCTCGTCGAGGCGGGGGTGCGCTACCTTGACGTGTCGGGCTGCGGCGGCACGTCGTGGGCGTGGATTGAGGGCCGACGACAGCCACGTCGTCGCGTCACCACCACACCGCCGCAACAGCAGCAGAGCAGTGGCAATGGCAGCAGTCACGAGCAAGTTGACGGCGGCGAGGACGAGCGCAGCAACATTGGCTACCTTTTTCGCGATGTCGGCGTGCCGACGGACGTGTGTCTGCGCGAGTGTGCCGCGCTCGCGCGTGCCGGCCGTGTGCACCTCATCGCCGGTGGCGGGGTGCGCTCAGGTCTCGACATTGCCAAGGCACTGCTGCTTGGTGCCGAGTATGCGACGGCGGCAATGCCGTTCCTGGCGGCGGCGCTGCAGGGCGCCGAGCACGTGCGCGCGCTGCTGCAGCGACTGCGCCGCGAGCTCGCCGTTGCCATGTTCGCGTGTGGCGCACGTGACGTGGCGGCGCTGCGGGCGATGCAGATTGTCGAGCGAGCTCACGTGTAAGTATGTGCGTGTGCGTGAATGTGTGCGTGTGTGTATGTATATGTGTGGCTATGCATGCGGTTGTGTACGCAAGACGGACTGCCATCGCGGGTGTAATCGTGTCTGTGTGTGAGTGTATAAGTAGCATCGCGTTGTGAGTAGTGGTGTCTTGTCAGTATCGAGTATGCGTATGTGCGTGTGTGCGTGTGTGTGTGCGCGCCTCCGCGTCGTCGCACATGCTTGTATCGGTGTGTGTGTGTGAGTCTTGCGTTGTGCACACGTCTTGTTGTCATGTAGCACGCTCTCGTTGCAAACACACACACACACACACACAGTGAGAGATACACACACACGCGCACACCATGCAGGTCGACATACCGGCAGACTTTGTGCCGAGTGCGTACGTGGCGCGTGCGGTGCGCAACTCGGACTGCAGGACGCCGCTCATCTTCATCCGCGACGACGGCGACCCGTTCCTGTCGCTCTGCGCACTCGCGCAGCAGACGCTGTCGACGGTGTGGCACTTTGACCTGGCCGTGTCGCCGAGCATGACGAACGTGCTCGACTACGTTGACGTGGGGACGCACAATGGCGACTGGGTGTACGTGACCAACTGTCACATGGCCGCGCCAGACGACTACCGTGCCGTCGCGCGGACGCTGTATCATTTGCAGCCGCAGCCCGACGCGTACCCGCGCCGCGAGTTCTTTCGCCTTGTCTTGTCCGTGCCACACGCGTTTGACGCACGCAGCGTCGGTGGTGCACCGTTTCCACCGCTGCTGATGAGCAACGCAATTATTGCGCGCGCCTCTGCGCACGCCGCAGCCACACCTACGGCAACACCGACGACGACGACAGCGGCGGCAGACGACGACGCAAAGGCTGCCTCGTCGCCGTCAAGCAGTGACGAGACGAACAGCTGCAGCAACGACGGCGAAGGCGGCAGCAACAACAGCAGCAGTCACAGCGGCGGCAACAAGGACGACGATGCACGGCCAGAGCCTGTAGAAGGCACCACGACAGCGGCTACAGCGGCTGCAGCCGCTGCAACAGCGGCGACGACGCAGTGCGACGAGGGCAAGTGGTGTCGTCCGTTGCCAGCCGATGCACCACAGCTGAGTGCGGCGCTGACGCGGCGGCAGCGGCGCCGCGCGTGCGGCCGCGCAAGCGACAGCGAGAGCGACCTCGACGACGGCGTGCCGCTCTCGGGCCCCCTCTTCTACCGCTCTGCGGAGCTGAACGCGTTTGTCGACCGCTCGCCCGTCACCCTCGCCAAGGACGAGATGCTGCACGCCGTGCACGCGCAAGACGCCGCGGCGATGCGCACGCTTGTCGCCAGCGGTGCGATTGACCTCGCGCGGCCGCTGACGCAAGGCATGACGCCGCTGCAGTACGCGTGCTGTCAGCAGCTGCCCGCCGCGGTGGCCGCGCTGCTCGCGCTCGGCGCCGACGCGAATGCGCCGCGCGCGAGCGACGGCTGCCCGCCACTCTTCATGGCCCTCGACAGCATCGACGTGGCCGCGGCTCTGCTCGACGCGGGCGCGGACCCGTTCGTGCGCTTCAACGGCTGCCGCGCGGACAACTACCCCTACACGGCACCTGACGTAAGCGCGTACATTGCACAGCGTCGTCGCGACATGTGAGCTGCAGTGGCCACGACGGCGGTGACAGTGACAAGACGACGGAGAGGAGCAACAAGGATGTATGTAGTATGACAGTGCACGCGTGTATGTTGTGTGTGTGTGTCTGTGCGCGATTGTTAGCGTCACGCGTTATGTCGATCATGTAACATAGCGACTGCACAAGTAACACACATGTGTCACACACAAAGACGGCGTAGTCGAGAGAGCGTTGTATGTGTGTGTGTTGTGTTGTGTGTGTGTACGTACTCTGCGCCAGTATGTGTCCTTGCGTTGTTGTTGTTGTTGTTGTTTGTCACATACACCCGCATACATGCACATACACGCACATAGACAGCTCTACGTACTGCACACGGACACATGGCGAGCCTGTTTGCTAGTCGCGGCATCGTCGCGACGGCGCTGAGTTTGGCCGTCACGACGATTGGCGCAGGTGTGCTGGCGCTGCCGTCGGTGGTGCAGGAGGGTGGGGTGGCGTTTGTGCTCGGCACGCTGGCGGCCGTTGCGGGGCTGACGGTGCTGTCGATTGACTACTTGGTGCTCTGCGTCGATGTACTGAAGCTGCGTTCCTACGAGGACATTGCCCGCGAGCTGCTGGGCCGATCGTCGGAGCAGCTCATACGCTGGGTGCTCATCGTCTACACGCTTGGCCTCGCCGCCGGCTACGTGGTCGTCATTGGCGAGATTGCGCAGCCGACGCTGCCGCTGTTGCGCGCACACGTGCCGGTGCTGACGAGCACGACGCGCGTTGTTGTGCTCTTTTGGCTCGTCGTCATGCTGCCGCTGTCGTGTACACCGTACCTGTCCCACATGCACCACCTCACCTACGTGGCGATTGCCACGACGCTGATCATCGCCGGCGTCATTGTGTACCGCTATTACGTCCCCTTTGCCAGCCCGCACAGCACAGCACCCGCAGCACATGACACACACCGCTCGTCGAGGCTGCGCTGGCTGCTCGCGCTGCCGGTGACGATGTTCGCGTTTGACTGTCAGGCGCTTGTGTTTCAGCTCTACGCACACGTGGCGGTGCCGACGCGTGCGACGATGGCGCGCGTCGCGCTGCTCAGTGTGACGCTGTCGGGCGTCGTGTATGCTGTGGTGGGCGTGTACGGTTACTGGAGCTTTGGCCCGCACGTGCGGGACAATATTCTGTCCAACTATGACGCAGTACACGATGGCGTGTTTGCCGTGGCGGTGCTGCTGTACAGCGTGACAATCACGCTCGCGTACGCGCTTGTGATCTTTCCATGCCGTGACGCGGTGCTGATGTTGCTGTATGGCTACAATGCCGCGACGCACGCGCACGACTGCATACCCGCGCACGTCAACCTGGGCGTCTCGCTTGGCATTGCGCTGCTCAGCCTCGTGCTGGCGCTGTGTGCGCCTGGCATCTTGTTTGTCATTGCGGTGCTCGGCGCGGCGTGCAGCAGCACTGTGTGCTTCACCTTCCCGGCCGCGTACCGCCTCGCCCTGCACGTCCGCGGCTTGGCGCCGTGCACGCACACCGGTGAGCTGGCCGCCGCACTCGCCATGCTTGCCGTCGGCCTCGTTAGCTGCATTCTTGGCACCGTCACGGCCATTGCGACGGTGTGACGCTGCATGCCAAACAGCAACACACACACACACACACACACATACTAAAACGTAACACGAAACATACGCATACACGTACACACGCGCATGTGCGCATGTACTTTCTTACGCTTACATATGTTGTATGTTACACACATACACGCACGCATTCGACTGCCTGCCTGTGTGCAAGCACTGTGTTTGTGTTTCTTGCTCTCGTCGTCTGTGTGCAACAGCGTTGCCACTGCTCGCACGCACGCGGACACAGCGACGCATGTGGTGCGACGTGGCGGCGGCGACCGCGTCGCCGCCGTGGCGGCGTCTTGGCGTTGGCGTGTCGAGTTGGCTGTGCGTTGGCGTCACGACGCCGTCGCACGATGTGACGCGTCCGGCGTGGCAGCAGCCATCGTCGCTGTCGTCGCCGCGGTGCGCGGTGCGCGGTGCGGGCGGCACGGCAGCTGCCGGCAGGCTGCACACTCGCCGTGCTGCCCGACTCGGCGCTGTGGGGCGTCAACGCGTTCGCCGACGCGGACGTCGGCGGCGGTCTGACGCCGCACCCGGCCGACTTTGTCGCCGCCCTGTTGCGCGCGTCGTGCGCGCGTGACGTGGCCGTCGATGTGGCGTACATGGCGCACTGCCTCGCGTTGCGCTGCTACACGCACCCGTCATGTTACTTTACCGCCCGCGTGCGCGCCTACGACGCGGCCGACGACGCGGCGACGGAGGCGTGTGTGCGCGCGTGGCTGGCCGTCGTCGCCGAGGACGCGGCGACGGCGCCGCTGTCGTGTGTCGCGGCGGCGCAGCGTTACGTGCACGCGTGCGCGTTGCACCGCATGCCGTCAAGCGACGAGGACAAGAAGGACGCGGCGGCCGCACAGCAGCACGCGCAGCAGCGCTGTAGCCTTGTCATTGCGCCGCTGCTCGACTTGCTCATGTGCAAGCACGACGACGACGCGACGAATGTGACGCTGTGCGCTGCGACAGCGGCCGATGCACGCGCGGCGCTGTCGTCGCACGTGCGCGGTGCGCGGCAGTATCTGCGACACAAGGACGACGCCTACCGCTACTGGCTGCTGCGCAGCACGCGCGACGTGGCGACGGGTGAGGCGCTGCGCCTGCCACGCCTGCTGGCCTAGCACCGCACACACACACACATGCGTGTGTGTGTCTGCACGGGTGCCGAAGGAGTACGCATGTCGTGCGCCTGTCTTGCAGTCGTCGCAGTTTGCTATAGCGCACACACACACACACCTACACACACATACACACACATACACACGCACACATACATACACAGCGCGGAAGTGCGTCGTGTTCGCCATGTGGGTCAAGCCAACGTCGCGCCGGCCGTTGTTGCTGGCGCTGGCGATGATGTTCGTGTCGGCGGCGCTGCTCACGCTTGCGTCGCTGACGTTGACGGTGTCGCTGTGGCAGGATGTGGCGAACGCGATGGTCGCCGACGATGCGGAGCGGCGCTGCGGCGGCGGCAGTGGCAACACGACGCTGACGTCGCCGCTGGCGCAACGCGTGCCGCTGCGGCGACGCATGAACGTCGCGCAGGCGATTGTGCACGGCGTGCCGCGCGCCTTTCCGCGGCCGTACGCGGCGCAGGACGGGCACATTGTCATACACGACTACCTTGGCGTGCAGTTCTTCGGCCCCATCGCGCTCGGCACCCCGCCGCAGGAGTTCCAGGTCATCTACGACACGGGCAGCAGCAACTTGTGGGTGCCAGCACACAACTGCTCGCTGTCGTGCCTGCTCAAGCACCGCTACCAGCCGGCGAAGAGCAGCACCAACGTCGCCGACGGCCGGCCGTTCCACATACAGTACGGCAGCGGCCCGGTGAGCGGGCATCTGGTGCAGGACACGGTCACGCTGGGCGGCATGCCGGTGACCGAGCAAGGCTTCGCCGGCATCACTGACGCGAGCGGGCTCGGCTTTGCCTATGCGCTGTCGCAGTGGGACGGCATCTGCGGCATGGGCTGGCCGAGCATCGCGCTGTACAACTTGCCGCCGCCGATGTTCGCGATGAAGGCGCGCGATGCCAACTTTGTCAACCAGTTCGCCTTTTACCTGCCAGCGCACGCGCCCGACGAGGGCGAGCTCGTGCTCGGCGGCTACGACGCGGCGCACTTCAGCGGCGAGCTCGTGCGCGTGCCGCTGACGACGAAGACGTACTGGACGGTCGACATGACGGCGGCGCGGCTCGGCGAGTCGACGCCGCTGGCGGGCGAGAATGTGACGGTGATTGTCGACTCGGGGTCGTCGATGCTGGTGGTGCCCAAGGCGCTCGTCGAGCCAGTGATGCGCACCCTCGGCGCGAAGCCGGTCGCCAATGGCGAGTACTCGGTCGACTGCGCGTCGGTCGCGTCGCTGCCGAACATGACGCTGACGATTGGCGGCGCCGAGTGGGTGCTGCGCGGCGCCGACTATGTCATTGACGCGGGCCAGAACACCTGCATCGTCGGCATCATGGGCATGGACCTGCCGGCGCCGATTGGCCCGGCGTGGATTCTCGGCGACGTGTTCATGCGCCGCGTCTACGTCGTCTTTGACGCCGACGACGCGGCGCTGCGCCTCGCATACGCCAAGTGAGGCGCGGCAAGGGCGCCGTAGCGCACGCACGCATGTACGTAGTACGCAAAGGAAAGTGAGAGCAGGCGAGTGTGCGAAAAAGAAGGGGAAAGGAAAGCAAGCAAGGGCAGCAGCGGTGGCGGTGGCGGCGCGGCAAGCGCATATATATGTACATACACAAACAAAAGTATACACAAGAAGTCGTGCGACTTGCAAGCAGCAGCGGCAGCAGCAGAAGCGCACCGCGCGGCGCGTGTTTTTTGTCATGTGCACATACACGCGCGCGTTCGCGCGCACGTGTGACTCGAGCAGGTTGCGTTTGTGTGTGCGTGTATTGTCTTTGTTGCGTTTCGTCGGCTGCGCACGTGTGCGTGCATTTTGCGCGTTTGTTGTTGTACGGCGAGCAAATGTTTGCACGCACGCGTCTTGTACTTGGCATGTTGCGTGCATGTGTCCGTCCCTCTCTCTCTGTGTGTGTATCTGTGTTTGCGCGCGCGTCTGTGCCAACCCTGCTGTTCGCCATTGCGCTTGCTACTCTTCATCTAGTGCTGTAGCGAGCGCGCCCAACGACGGGCAGGCCGCCGCCGCCGCGGCGTCGCGGTAGCCGTCGGCGACGAGCTCGCTGAGCGCCGCGCACGGCGCGAGCTGGTCAACGCAGAAGAGGCACCATGCGCAGTACGGCGTGTGGACGCTGACGCGCGCGATGGCGTCGGCGTCGGCGGCCGCGCTGACGCCGCCGTCGTTGTCGCCGCCGTTGTCGGGCAGCAGCGACTGCGATACCCATAGGTGCCCGCCGCGCGCCGACCGGGGGCGAAGAAAGAGAGAGCGCATGTGGCGCGGACAAGCCCACCACCGCGGCACACCGCCGCAGCCGCGCGCGAGCACGCGAATGCGCCCACCACCGTCGCGCGTGTCGGGCGGCGGCGGCGGCGCCAAGGACATGTGTCGCCGCGCAAATGGCACGAAACAGTCACCGCACAGCGGCTGCCACACGTTCAGGGGCGACGTCGCGTAGGCGAGGCGCAGGCGCAGCGACGTCGCATGCCGCACCGTCAGCCACAGCGGCGTCACCAGCGCATTCTGCCGGGCGAAGCACTCGAGCTGGTAGATGACGTGGGCGTTTCGAAACGACCGCCGCGTCGTCAGGTTGTGGTGCGCGACGCGGCCGCACACCGTGCGGCGATCACACATGGCGCCGCGACACACGCTACGACGCAGGCAAGCAGGCAGGCATCGCACTCGCAGCAGCAGCCGCGCGCACACAGACAGCCACACCCACACAGACGCACGCGCGCACGCGCACGATTGCATTTGCACACGCGCCCTTCCTACGACGGCGGCGCGAGCATCTTGCACAGCAGCGACCGCGCGGTGGCGTAGATGGTCGCGATGATCTCGCGCTTGCGTGACTTGATCGCGCTGCCGTCGGCGTTGCCGAGGGGCATGTCGTCGTTGTAGAAGAGGTAGCGGCTCGGCACCGACTTGCTCAGCACGCCGGCGCGGCGGCACTCCTCGAGCTGCCGGGCCATGTAGCTGCCCTGCATCTCGACGGAAGTGCAGCCGTGCACGACCTGGTAAAGCTTCAGCACCGACTCGCTCTGCATGACGAAGCCCGGCAGCGTCACGCACGCGCCCTCGCGCACCGCCGCCGAGCACGACTTGCCGAGGAACGGCAGCAAGTCGTCGCGTGCGAGGGTGGCGTGGTTGCAGCGCCGTATCTCGTCGGCGCTGTCCTCGCCAAAGGCGTGCTTGGCGAAGATGAGGCGCGACGGCAGCGCCACGTCGCCGCGCTGCCCGGCCAAGCCGGCGGCCTTGCCCATGAGGTTGACGCTGCGGACGCGGTTGCCGAACATGAGCAGCAGCGACCGCAGCACCGCCTCGATTTGCGCGCCAAACGTCTTGTCGACGTTCACGATGAACTGTCGCTGGCCGCCGGCGCGCTGCGCGTGCTCCTTGGCCGCCCGCACGCTCGCGCGCAGCGCCGAGTCGACGTCGTCGTCGCGGACGCGGCTGACGTCGATGACGTCGACGAGCAGCGCCGAGGTGTGGGCGTCTTCGATGAGCGCGAAGCCGTTGCGCTCGAGCCGGGCGCGGTACGCCGCGCGCGTCGTCTCGTCGCGGTCGAGCAGCTGCGTGAAGATGTAATAGTAGCGGTCCTCCTCGTTCTTCCACGCCGTCGCGCCGCCACCCGCGTCGGCGGCAGCAATGACGTCGCGCAGCTCGTCGAGCATCGAGCAAAACAGGTTCTTGACGGTGCGGTTGGGCGAGAAGAGGACGTCAATGACGACGGCGTCGCGCGGCAGCTCGTCGCAGTCGGCGACGCCGAGGCAGGCTTTGATGTGGCGCAGCAGCGTGATCGACCAAATCGCGTACGCGTCGGGCGCGAAGCGGCGCGCGCTTGACGCGTGCAGCTGCACAACAAACTCGCCGCGCTGCACGAGCAAGTTGCGCAGCTGCCGCACCGCGTCGCGGCCCCACGTCGCCCGCAGCGCCGCCGCCTCCTCGTCACTGAAGCGCAGCTGCTCGTACACGCGCGCGTCGTCGTCGTCGTCATCTTCGCCGTCATCATTGTCGTTGTCGTCGTCATCGCCGCTCTGGTCTGCGTCGTCGCCTTCGCCGCCTTCGCCGCCGCGTCGCTGCCGCGCCTGCTCCTCTCGTTGCCGCCGTCGCCGTCGCTGCGCGCGCGCGTCGCGGGCGGCGAGGGCGGCGCAGAGCACCTCGAGCGCCGACGGCGCGACGAGCTGCTGCATGCGCGCGCAAAGCTTGCGCGCCTCGACGATGAACATCGCCAGGTTCGACATGAAGTCGACCGGGTCGGTGAAGCCGTCGCGCATGACGACGATCGTCTGGCCGCCGCCGCCGATGCGCCACGCACAGCGGCGCCGCTTGCCCGTGTCGACCGGCGTCGCCGAGGCGGCGTTGCGGCCGCACGGCCGACACGCCGCCGACGCCGCCTCGGCGACAAACGCGTTGGCCAAGTAGTCGGGCAGCGCGTGCGTCAGCAGCAAGATGTACGTCTCCGTCACGTTCGTCGGCAGGCGGCGGACGCAGTACTGCAGCGCCTCGCCGTCGAGGACGGTGCCGGTGTTGCAGTACCGGTGCAGCACCGTCCCCGAGGCCCGGTAGAGGTTGACGAGCGACGCCAGCGCGATGCGGTGGGCGCCGTCGCGGTCGTCGGCGAGGCGGTCCATCGCGGTGGCGGCGCCGCTGAGGCCAAAGATGGCGCGGCAGTAGTCCTGGAAGAGCGCGAAGGCCGGCAGGGTTTGCACAATGTGGCTGGACACGTTGTTCGCCAAGATGGGCGACTGCGCAAACAGCGCGACAAACTCGCGCTTCGGCAGCAGCAGCAGCGTCGCCGCGGTGCTCGCGTGGTAGGTGAACTCGACCGGCTTGTCGAGGATGGCGTCGTCGACGCCGAACAAGTTGGGCGCCGTGATGCTGCCGATGCGGCGGTGGCCAAAGGCGCGCCGCAAGCCGCGCTTCGAGTTCATCACCTCGATCGTGCCCGAGGCGAGCACGTAGACGTGCTCGAGCATCGCGCCCTCCTCGATGATGACATTCATCGCGCCATACTCGCGCACCATCACCTTCAGGCTCGCAATCTGCTCGGCTGTCAGCGCAAACAAGTGCGGCACCGTCTGCAAGAAGCTCTGTATTGACGTCTTCGGCGACGGCGCCACGCGCGACGACGTCGGCGACGCCGCCATGTTCGACGCCTGCGTCAGCGGCACCGCCACCGACAGGTTGTCGTCGAGCGGGTTGTTGTTGCTCTTGTCGTAGCTGTACGCGTCGTCCATCGCGTGCACCTCGTACGGCGCGTTGATCTCCACCCCACGCACCTGCCCATGCTCGTCAATCGACACGGCGTTCATCGCCGGGCGCGCGTGTGTGTGTGTGTGTGCGTGTGCGTGCGCGTGTATATAAATGTTTGCCTATGTGTTATGCTTGTGTTTGTGCGTGCTATGCTACTGCAGGCGCAAGCGCGCGACGTAGTGCGCAACAGACACACACACACACACACGCATATACGACACATCGGCGTCGTCGCTGCTGCCGCTCGCGTCGCGCCACGCTACTGCGCCAGTCGGCGGCGACGCACCGCACGACGTCGCCGTCGCCGACCGCGTGCACTGTCATCACCGTCATCATCGTCGTCGTCGTCGTCCACCTCGTCGCCGCGCAAGTCGCGTGCGTCACTGCTGCCGTCGCCGTCGTCGTCCTTGCTGCCGTTGCTCTTGTGACCTCGCTTGCGCGGCGCACGCAGCGCGGCGTCGTCGTCGTCGTCGTCCTTGTCGCCGGACACGTGTGGCTGCTGTTGCTGCTGTTGTCGAGCCGCGAAGCCGCGGCCAAGATTGAGCTGCAGCGGCGGCAACGCGTGGGCAAACGACGACGACGACGTCGCCACCGTCACATCACCTGCCGCACCGCGCCCACGGGTGCGCGTCGCACTCGCGTGGCCGCCGCCGCTGCTGCTGACAACACGCGGTCGCGCAGCCGTCGTG
Source organism: Trypanosomatidae sp. Fi-14 (assembly GCA_023091115.2). NCBI lineage: Eukaryota > Euglenozoa > Kinetoplastea > Trypanosomatida > Trypanosomatidae > Trypanosomatidae sp. Fi-14. The sequence goes on along the minus strand of JAKVQF020000962.1, from coordinate 57,706 downwards.
ACGAGCGTGTGCAGCGGCTGCAGCTTCAGCGACAGGGCCGCGTACAGCGCAAGCATGTCAGCAAGGTGCGCCGCACTTGCCTCGTCCTCGCCACCATTGCTGCTGCTGTTGCTGTTGCTGTTGTTGTTGTTGTGAGGGCTCGTCGCACCGCCGCCAGCCACGACGCGTCGCAGCGCAGGGGCGGGCAACTCACTGGCCGACAGCAGCCGCGCCCGCAGCGAACCGCGGTCGAGCGCGAGGATGGGCAGCGTTGCCGCCGCCGCCGTCGTCGTCGTCGTGCCGCGCAGCATGGCGGCGAACGACGTCGTTGTCGTCGCCGTTGCCGCCGCCACAGGCGGGACGACAGAGGGTGCAAAGAAGATGCTCGGCTCGTGCGCCTGCAGCACACTCGGCAAGGTGACCGACGTCGCCTCAACCGACGACAGCGTCGCGTCATGCGTCGTCAGCGCCATGGCGGCGGCAGCTGCCGCGGCGCCGCCGCTGCCGCTGCCGCCGCTGCTGCTGTTGCTGTTGTTGCGCGGGTGCCGTGCCCACTTGCCGCCGCGGTACAGCGCACAGCGCTGCAGCGTCTGCGCGAGCTGTCGCAGCGCCGCCGTCACGGCAGCGTCACCGTCACCACGCGCGGCCCCGCCATCACGACGCCGCATCGCCGTCTGCAGCGCGCGCAGCGCATCGCGCACGTCGTTGCCGCCGCCGCCGCCGTCGCGCTCGGCGTGCATCAGCGCGTACAGATTGCCCACGACCGCCGCGCACACCTCGCGCGGCACACGCGCCGCGCCAACGACGAGGGCGTGCAGCGGCTGCAGCACAATCGCCAGGCTGCGCAGCAACACCACCGACGGCGGCGCCGTGCCCGCGGCGAGGCGGCGCAGCAGCTCGGCGGCGGCGTCGACCACGTCGCGCGCGCGCGTGTCGGTCGCGAGCAGCACACTCGTCAGCGCCAACTGCAGCGCCGTCGCGCGTCGTTCCGCGCGCACCTCGCCGTCCTTGTAGTTGTTGTTGTCGCCGCTGCCGCTGCTGCGCGCTGCGGCCGGCGCCGTGTCGACGAGCAAGAAGCAGCGCTGTGCGTGGGCGCGAATGCGCACGACGGCGTCGCCGAAGCAGCGCAACTCGTCGCGCGCAAAGCGGTCAATCGCGTCCTCGACAAACGCCCGCCGCGCCGCCGCGTCGTCGCGCAGCAGCAGTAGCAGCACCGGAAAGGCGGCCTCGACGTCGGCCAGTGCGAGCGCGCGCACACGACCGCCGTCGCGCGCGAAGCTGCGCAGCAGCCACGCGACCAGGCGACGCTGCAGCACCAGCCGCATCGTCGCCGCCTCGCACTGCTGCTGCTCGAGCGCCGTCATCGCCGTCGCCGCGCTTGCTGTCACTGCTCGCTTGTGACGAGTGCTGTTGCTGCTGTTGCTGTTGCTCCTGTTGTTGTTGTTGCTGCTGGCCACGCCAACGCCACCGTCGCTGGCGTGTGCGCACGACACGGTCGACGACAGCCCGCGCGCGCGCGACTGCTGCTGCTGCTGCTGCTGCTCGTGCAGCATCACCGTCTGCTCAGAGACAAAGTAAAAGGTCGCGTCGAGCGGCTGCACAAGTGCGCGCGCAGCGGCGGCGCCGTCCTGACGCAGCACCACGACGGCGCGCAGCCGCGCCCCACGACGGCGCAGCAGAGTGTAGCGCACACCCGCAGCATCGTCAGCATCATCATCGTCGTCATCGGCGTCGTCGTCGCGCAACGCAGCGTTGCACACATCGCAGCCGCCGTCGCCACCATGGTCCGCATCGGCGACGTTGCCGCTAACAGGTGACGCCGCTGTTCGCTGCGTGCTCTGCTCGTCGTGTGTGTATGGCAGCGGCAGCGGCTGCACGACGAGTGTGTCGCCGTGCCGTGGCACGTGTCGCGGTGGCGCCGCCATCGACTTGTTCGCATCCCACTGCACCACCGCCGTTGTGTCTGCGACTGCAGCATCAGCAGCAGCAACGTCACACTTCGCGTGTGTTGCGGTGAAGGTGTGTTGCGTACACTGCGCAAACACACCGAGTGTGCTGACCTCATCGCGTGCGCGCTGCACGGCTGTGCGGCTGTCGCTGTGCAGACCGACAAGCATCGCCGTCACCTCCGCCACCGTCATGCTCAGGTGCTGTGCTTGTTGTTGTTGCGGCTGCTGTGGTGGCTGCGCAGAGGACGCTGACAGCAGCTGGTGCTGTGTCGGTCGTGGTGCAGACGTGACGAGGCCATCGTAGTGCGTCATGGCTGTCACACACACACACACACAACAGCAGACAAACAACAGCACTACATGACAACAACAACAACGTACATGACACCAACACAAGTGACGCACAGACGGTCGCGGCGTGCACGCGTGTGCAAGCGCGTGCATGCGTGTGTTGTGCTACCACTTACTTATACACGTATATATATACACACACACGTGTACATACATCCGCACGCCACATGGCGATCATGTCATCGTACATACACTAGTCTACATCGTCGGCATATATACACACACATACATACACATGCACATACACATACGTACCACACACGCGCACACACACACACTGCGCGTCAGCTAGTAGCGAAAGCCAAGCGCCGTCGCCACGTCTCCCTTCTTCAGGCTCATGAGGTACGACAGGCGCACCTTGCGGCTGTCTGCGCGGCCGTCGGCGCGAAAGACGGGCGCAAAGCGCGGCGCGTCGCAAAAGAGACGGAACAGCGACACATAGTCGTCCTCGTCGAGTGTGCTGCGGTGGTACATGCCGGCGGGCAGGACGAGCATGTGGCCCGCGCGCAGGTGCAGGCGCAGCCACGTGTCCTGCCGCGAGCGCACATCGACGTAGCATGACCCGTCCAGCACAAGCCGCGCCTGCTCGTCTTCGTTGTAGTGCTCCTGGTACCAGCGCTCGAGAAAGGTGTCGTCCTTGGCCGTTTGCGAGATGCGAATCTCGTCCGTGTGCTTGTAGTTGCGCTCCTTGATGAACTGCTTGACGAGCATGAGGTCGTTGAGGTTGACCACGTAGAGCACCACGCCCAGCTCGCGCAGCTCCTTGAGCGTCACGGGTGCGCTGTTGGCAAGCTTGCCAGGCTTCAGACTGAGCGTCGACAAGGTCGGCTGCGACGTCGTCTCGTCAAGCCGCCACGCGTCAAGGATGCCGGCAAAGCCGTCTTTGGCGGGCGGTGGCAGCGGTGGCAGTGGCAAGATGACATCCGAGCCGAGCCGCTTCTCCTCCTCGGCCTGTCGCTGCCGTCGCCGCTCCTCATCGAGGCGGCGCTGCTCCTCTTCGGCTTGCTTGCGCGCGGCTTCGGCCTCGGCCTCGGCTTGCTTGCGCGCGCGCTCCGCCCGCTCGCGCTGCCGCCGCGCGTCACGCTCGCGTATCTCCTGCTCCTCCTTCTGCACCTGCGTGTCGGACATTGTCTCCATCGCGTCGTGCACGCTGCTCTCGTGTGGCTGTATCTGTGTGTAGGTGTGTGTGTGTGTGTGTGTGTGTGTGTGTGTGTGTGTGTGTGTGTGTGTGTAAACAAGACAAGGCGCAACTGTTTGTACACATCCGTATGCATGGTCCGTGTGTGCATATGTGGGCTACAAGGTAGCTGCACAACGTGTGTGACAGAGTGCACACACACATACACATTCCCCCTCTCTTTCTACTGTCACTGTGGCGGCAGCTGCGGCGGCTGTTGTTGCCTGACAGCGACTGTTGCCCTGACGCCTGTCGACGACACGGGCGTGTCGCCGAGCCGTACGGCATGGCTCGTCGTCGCCGTCGTTGCTTGTATGGGCTGTGATGGCAGCAGCGGTGCCCTCACCAGCGCTCCTGTTGCGTCTGCGTCTGCTAACATCGTCGACAGGCGTCGTGGCATGCTTGCCAGTATGCGGGCCTCGGCAAAGATGAGCCGCGCACACCGCGTGTGACCAAACAGCTCCGTCGACAGCTTCTCATAGTCGAGCGCCAGCACATCACGGCGCGCACGACGCAGCCGCGCCCGCACGCGCTCGTGCAGCACATCGGCGTCGACGCGGACGAGCGCCGCCGCGTCGTGCAGCGTCAGCTGCGCGTAGCACAGCGCCGCGCGCGCGGCGAAGGCGTCGAGGCGCTGCGGGTATGCATACGGCACATTGCACAGAAGCGCAAACATCTTCCAGTAGAGCAGCGCCCGCGCGCTGGCAAAGCAGTGCCGTGTGCGGCCATACTCGAGTGCCGCCTTCACCGTCTTCGGCAGCAGCGACAGCTCACCGGGCGCACGCAGCGCACTCGTCAGCACCGTCACGTACGCCACCTCGTCGTCGGTGACGGCGTCGTCGAGCAAACGCATCGTTGCACTGTCGCCAATGCAGCAACTACTGCAGTAGCGACTACTACTGCTGCTGCTGCTGCTGCCACCAATGTCACAGTGTGCTCTACACACGACACAAACAACGTCGCCAACGGCCACCTTGTTGTTGTTGTTGTTGTGGCCACCACCACTGCTACTACTGCGACTGTGTGATCGTTGTCGCTGTGCTTGTTGTTGTTGTCGTGTGCCTTGCCTGTGTGTCTCGTACAAGCGGCGGTGGTGTGGTGATGGACGCTGCTGATGCTGCTGTAGCAGCGGCACGTCGCGCTTCGCCAGCGCGCGCTGTACGCGCTGCCACGTCTGCTCAATGGGGCGATGCGTGTCAAAGAAGGCAACGCGTGTGCAGTCGCGGTAGCGCAACGCGAGCTGAAACGGTGTGCGACGCACACGCAGCACGACGCGCAGCCGCGTCGCGACGTACCACCAGCACCGCCCATGCGTCGACACAAGCTCGCACAGCAGCGCGTCCTCGTCGCGCGTGTACGCGCAGCGATCGGCGAGCAGCTCCTGCGCACGCCGGTAGCACGCGAGTGCGCTGCACCACACCAGGCCTTGTGCACGCAGTGCCTGTGCGACGTCCTGCCACACCCGTGCCGCCGGCACGTCGCGCAGTGCATTCGCCTCGCCGTCGCCGGCCTCCGCGTCATCGCCTGCCGCTGCGGCACGCTGACAGGCAGCTTCGGCGGCGGCGTCGAACGGCTGCGGCCAGGCGTCACGCTGCGTCAGTGTGCGTCGCTTCAGCTCGACAAGCAGCGCCGCCGTCGAGGCGTAGCCCCAGCACGCCGTGGCGGCCGACAATGCCGCAGACACTGCTGCGCTTTGCTGTTGCAGCTGCAGCTGCTTCTGCTGCTGCTGTGACGACTGGTGTGCTTGTCGCAGAAACGACAACATGCGCAGTGCATGCAGCGGGTCGTCGTGGACGACGGCGTGACGCGGCGTGCGTGCGCGTCGCGCCAGCCGCGCGGTGTCGCCGCACGCGTGCACGGCTGCGGCGCCGCGCTCTAGTGCACAGCGCAGACTGTCGATGTAGCGCAGCTGCGCGTCAACGCGCCGCAGCCGTGCGCGTACGCATTGCTGCAACTCGACATTTGTGCGCAACGCCGTCGCCGTCGCCGCGTCGCCGCGTAGGGGGTCGTCTGCAGCAGTGCCTCTTGTCCGTGTGCTGCCATGCCGTGCCGTCGTCGTCGTATGTGTTGTCACTGTCATCATGACATGGTGCAGTGGTGCTGTGCCTTGTCACTACACAAAAGCAGACACGTGCAAAAGCACAAGTAAGCATACACGCACACACACGCATTGTGCATATCGCACGCATACGTATACTTTGTTTCTGTGATGTGACACACGCACACACACACACACACACACGCACACGCACGCACAAGCTCATCACATCGAGTACAGCAGCGACTTGCGGCCATACGCGAAGAACACCGTCACAATGATCATGATCCAGGCAAACACCACGAGCGCCGGTGCGTAGACGCGCTCGCCAAACGTGTACCAGACGAGCGCGACGGCGACGCACAGGAACGTCAGTGTCAGGAACGCGTGACAGGCACCCATGACAAAGTACAGCACGAGCAGGAGCAGCCAGCGTATGTCGCGTCGAATGAGGCCACGACAGTGTAGCAACCCGACGAGCAAGTATATGACTGCCGTCACTAACATCGAGATGAGCACGAGGCGGCTCCACACACACGCCACATTCACCTCTTCCGTCGCACTACACCATATGTTCGACGGCATGTGTGTGTGTGTGTGTGCAATACAACACCGTCACACAGCGACAACGAAACACACACACTTGCGTGCGTGTACGCAGGAGGCCGTGCACGCACAGCAGTACAAATGTGTAACAACAGCACACGCACACACACAAAGTCACACAAACACACACGTACACGTACACTACATAGCTTGTGTATGTGTGCGTGTGCAAGTGTGCAACACGTATGCACTACAGCAAGCAAGCAAGTTGGCGTGTACACGTGCTCTTCGTGCGCACAATGACAACACAACTGGACATACGTATGTGCAGCCTGTGCCGTTCAACATTGCACTGCTCCCACCGTCTTCTGTACGTCTGCACACACGAGCGCACACACACACACACACACCTTACACACATGCATACATGCACGCGTATACGCAAAGATGCACAAGTTGTCCTTTGTTGTCGTCTTGCACTTTAGCACTACACGCACAGAGAGACAGACACATACATACTAGTGCACACATGTTTTGCGGTCATCTACTCGGGTGTGGTGTAGCGAATGCATGTATGCACGTTCGTGTACGTGTACGCCGCAAACGCATCGCACCGTATGCTTACGTGTTCGTGTACGCACGTACACAGCTGCACTACACAACACGCACACATACACATATTCACATATACATGATGTCACACCATGGCATATATGTTCGCACGCATCATGCGTAGTCATACGTGTCGCTGCCATGTCCGCTACTGTTGCTGCCGCTGCTACAATGTAGTGCACTACCCTCACCACCGTCACATACACACACACACACATACACACGTGCACATATATACATATACACATGTATACATGCGTTACAAAGGCTTTACCAAGGTATATACACACAGAGAGAGAGAGCGCCAGGGAGAGATACGAAGTGAGAGCCAGACTGAGTGAGAGAGTGCGTGAGAGGGAGGGGAGAGAGATCTGCACTATTATTACTGTGCAAGTAGCACATTACTTGTGCACGTGTGCACGCACACATATACATGAACACATACAGACACACACACAGGTGCACACATGCTATCTGGGCTAGCAACACACGACTGCGCACAGGCACATGACAAGCATACGTGTGTGTCTGTGTGTGTGAGTGTATGCCTTACTTACACAGTTACTGTTACGACATCTACACTTTTACACATTCACACACACACGCACACACACGCTTACACATACATGCTTACTCTCCACTACAAGCACATACACACACACGCACACATATGCTCCTGCAAAGTTGCCTTTGTAACACTAACATGTCCGTGTGCTATCATCTACTAACATGCAGTCGCGCCGACACGAGTACACACACATACGCAAACGCACGCACACATGTATATACAAAGCAACATTGATGCGTTTGTGTGTGTGTTTGTTTGCTCGAATACTATTAGCGTCATGTATATGTACTATTGTTGTTACGACGAGTAGAATGTGCGCACGACATATACATACACACATACACATACACGCAAGTGTAAGCAGCACAAGATGAGCATGCATGTGCACACATGTACGTGTGCGCGTGTGTGACACGTCGTGCGTTATGCGTACATGCCGACCGTCAGCACCTGCCCGGTCGAGAAGCGCGTGCCGTTCAGCTGCTGCGCAATGAACGCGTGCTGCGTCGTGTCGCGCATGCGCACCGTTACACTAAAGCCATTGTCAAACCAGCGCAGCGCATCGATGGCGCCAAACGGCTGCACGAGAGCGCGGACGAGCTCCTCGTTGATCGGGCCGCCCGCAAAGTGCAAGTCGCCCTTTTGCGGCATGAGCAGCGCCGACGACGGCGCCGCGGACGACGACGGCGATGACGATGGTGCGTTGACGACAATCATCGACGCCGGTGAGGCCGCGTAGAAAGGCATCGCTGACAAGTACGACGCCGCCGACGACGGCGCCGTCAAGGCGGTGGACGCAAAGTGCGGTAGTTCTTGCTGCTGCTGTTGCTGCTGCTGCTGCGCCGATGTGGCCGCCGTTGTTGTTGCTGGTGTCGACGGCGTTGTGGTGACTGTCATTGCTGTCGATGACGTTGGCGCAACAGACGACGACGACGCGGCAGTGGCAGCGGCGGCGGACAGCAATGCTGCCGCACTGGGCGTCGCTGGGTAGACAATCTGTGACGGAGTCAGCAGCGGCTGCGCCGACAGCAGCGATGCTTGCGTCGTTGCCGCCGTCGTTGTCGTCGCGGCAGCCATCGCGGCAGGCGTAGCGGCTGTTGTTGTCGTCGCAGCAGTAGCAGTAGTGGTAGTAGGCGCCGGGTACAAGAACGGAAACGACAGCGGGCCGAGCAGTGGGAAGCCGGCCTGCGGCGACGGCAGCAGCGAGAGCGGGTGCGGGTACATGGCAAAGGGCGTGCCAGCCACGCCTGGCGTGACCACCGCAGCCGCTCCTGCGGTCGCCGTGTTTGCGCTCATTGGCACATAGGCGCCGTTGCTAGCGTAGCCCATGCCAAACAACGTCGCCGCGGCAGGACGACTGCTACTCATACTACTACTGTTGTTGTTGTTGTTGTTAGTGGTGGTATTGCTTGTACCAGCTGTCAGTGGCGTTGTCGCCATGGCGGCGGCGGCGGCGGCGGCGGCGGCGGCTGCTGCTGCTGCAGACGACGGCGATGCGGGTGTGGTGGCTGTCGCGCTGCCGGGCTGACCATACTTGGGCGACGTCACCCACAGACGTTGTCGCGTGCGATTGCGCTCCTGACGCTGGTAGCGCACCTCCGCCGTCTCCGAGTACTTCACCTCGAGTGCGCTGTCCCAGCCGGCAATGCGTATGGCCGACTGCGCCTGCAGCGCCGAAGTGGCCTCGTCAACGCTGCGGAAGTGCACAAAGCCGCTGCCTTTGCACTGGCCGAGCGGGTTCATCAGCACCGCACACGCGGCAATGTCGCCAAAGCCGGCAAAGGCCTGTCGCAGGTGCTCCTTTGTCGCCCACTGCGGCAGTCCGCGCACGAACAAACGCTCATTGGGCTGCTCGTCGACGCCCTCGTCGTGCATCGCAATTGACACGTGCAGCAGCGTAGGACACGTCGGCGTGGGCCGTGTGAAGTGCGTCGCGTTGATCGCCGCGTGTGCGGCCTCGGGCCGGCGGAACATGACAAAGGCAAAGTGTCGATTGGCGACGACGCGGACGGAGATGATCTCGCCAAACTCGCTGTAGCGCTGCCGCAGCGCGTCCTCGTCCCACGCGGAGGGGATGCCGGCGATGAAGATGTTCGTCGCGACGTGCGGCGTTTGTGACGGCTTCGGCGTGACGCCCGAGCTGGACAGCGCGTCACTGCGCGCGGCGGCGCCCACGTCGACGGTGAGCGACGGCTTGTAGCCGTTGCACACACCTGCGCCACCGCCACCACCGCTGTTGCTGCTGCTACTACTGTTGTTGTTTGTCACTGACCCTATGGCTGCCGCAGGCGAGGATGTGCCATGACTGTTGTTGTTGTTGTTGCTGCTATGGTAGTTGCCCTCAGTCTCTAGCGGCGGCGGTGGTGGCGGTGGTGGTGGCGGTGGTGGTGGTGGTGGTGTGTACGCTGGCACGCTGCCGTACGGTGGCGGCGGTGTCGTGTTGCCTGTAGCATGGCTGTCAGGACTGCCACTTCGGCCATGATAGCATTGGCCGCCGCTACTGCTGTTGTTGCCGTCGTCGACGTCTGCACCACACCCGCTGGTGTTGTCGTCGTCAAGCAACATCTGATCGCACGACAGCGGTGGCAGCACTTCGTGTCGCAGCGGCACCGTCTGCATGTCGCCCTGGCTGTTGCCGCCCCCGCCGCCGTTTCGTGCTCGCAGCTGCTCCGCACGCTGCAGTGCCTCGCGCTCGGCTTGCATGCGCAGCGACATGCGTAGGTGCGCAGCAGGGTTGTACCCTGCACTACCGCTGCGACTACTGCTGCGCTTCTTCTTGTTGTTGTTGTTGTCCTCACACGCATCCGTGCTGCCGCTGTCCTGCGCATCGCGACCACCGTTGCCTCTGCCGCCATCGTTGTTGTTGTCGTCGTCGCTGTACACGTCAGGCGACAGCGGCCGCGGTGGCTGCGGGGGTGGCTGCGGTGGTGGTGGTGTGGTGGCCGCAGCCGATGATGCTGCTGCTGCTGCTCTTGTCGTTGCTGCCAGTGGCGAAGATGGTGATGGTGGTGACGGTGAGGCACTCGCCGCAGCATCAAGTGGCGCTGCTGCAGCAGCAGCAACAAGGGTCATTGTCATTATGCTAGCGTCATTGTCGTCGTCGTCGTCGTCGCGTGCTGCTGCTGCGCCTGCTGCTGGTGATGTGATGGCGTCTGCTGGCGTGGCCGCCAGCGGTGCAGCAAACGACAAGTCAGCCAGGCACGCCGCCAGCTCCTTGGCGTACGCGTCGTCGTCGTCGTGACTGCTGCTGTTGTTGTAGCGATGATGTCCGCCACCGCTGTCGCGATCGCTGCTCTTGTTGTCGAGTATGCTGCCACCACTGCTGCTGCTGTTACTGCTACTGCAGCAACCCTCGTTGCTCTGCGCGGACACAAAGGCACACATGTGTTGTAGTACACGCTCTGGCGCTGTACTTGCCACGTCCGTCGCCTCGCGAGTGTACATACGCACACTCAGACACACACACACACACACACACGTGCGCTCGCTCGTAATGATACGCAAACGAATGTACACACACACACGTACACACAGACGTGCCTTTACATGCGCACACGCACGCACGCACGTATGTGTGTCTCGCAAGTGCTACTGCTGCTGCTGCTTACGCTACTACAAGGCAAGTGTCCTCGTCGTCGTGGTGTGTATGTGCGTAACTGTGTGTGTGTGTGATATGATACGCAATGTTCCGCTTGTCACACGCCGTAACACAAACGCACAAACAAAAACAGCTTGTGAGATGTGTACACGCGCACGCACTCGCACAACCTAGCCAGCCTGCAGAGCAAGACAGACAGCGAAGCAAGTGAGCATTGCAACATGCATACAACGTGTGCGCGCGCGGCTTGGCATGCATGAACATGTGTGCACGTCAACGCATTTACACGTCAGTCGTCACGCACTCGTTAGTACAAGAACCGCACGATTACGCCTACACACACAAACACGAACATACCTGTGCACACACACACACAAATACGCATACATTGGCTAGCGCGGACGTGTGTGTGTGTGTGTATACAAAGGGGACTAGATATACACACACACATACACATACACACAAACACACATACGTATATATATGTAAATATATATGCACTTGTGCATGAATGTGTGTGTGTGTGTGTGTGCATGTACGCAAACACTGTACACATGCTTACTGCATCACGCACAGAGAAAGAGAGAGAGTGTGTGACATATACACACCGACACACTGACACACCGACACACACACATACACACAGACGAGTATGTGTGTGTGTGTAGCATTGCGTCGCACGGCAAATGTTGCAGGCATGCGTGTGTCGTCGCGGTGTTGCGACTATGGCTGCTTGTTGCCGCTGTTGCCACCACCACCGCCCACGCCGCCACCGGCCTCGCTAATGCGCTTGGCACCCTCGTCACCAATGTTGACGAGCAGCTGCAGCAGCCACCTCTTCATGCTCGCGTCACACTCGAGGCTCTCGCGAAACGTGTCATTGCGCAGCTCCTGTGGCAGTATCTTGACAAGCGCCTCGCACGCACGCTCATTCTCGGACAGGCGCAAGTAGCATCGAATGATGTGCCGCAGCAGACGCGCACCGCACACATGCTCGCCCTCCTCGTTCTTCGCCGTGACCATGTGGTGCAGCACGTCGGCGACCGCGGTGAAGCGCTTGGGCGTCTGGCACGCATACTGCAGGCCCTGCTCCGACAGTAGTATCTTCTGCACCACAAAGGTCGAGATGATCTTCGAAATCTCCACCGCCTGCTCCATGATCTTCAGGCAGAGCGGAAAGATCTCCGTCGCGAGCAGGTACGAGATGACGTGCGGGTCGTCAGCCTTGACGAGGGCGCCAATGACACCGAGCGAGGTCAGGCGCAGCACCTCGGTGCGCTCGCTCGCCGGCACGCGCAGGAAGGGGTAGAGAAAGAGGCAAATGTGACTGTCAATGAACAGCCGCCGCGACGCCTCGTGGTGCGCCACCGTCTGCAGCAGCGTCAGCACACTGCTGACGCGGTTGATCGCCGCCTTCACCGGCGTCGGCGCGGGGCCGTGCAAGAGCGGGTACATTGACGTGATCTCTTGCAAGATGATCGGCATGACACCAACGCTGTACCACAGCGTAGGGCCAAGCAGCGTGTAGCGCTCGCGGTTGCGTGAGAGCTCGAGGATGGCCTTCTCGCGTGTCTCGGGCCGATAGAGCGCCTGTATGCCGCTCAGCATCGCGCGCACATCCTCGGGCGACTGCTCCGGCTCGCGCTTCTGCATCGCCGCCGCCGCTTGCTGCGCTTGCTGTGCTTGCGACAGCGCGAGTGAGGGTGGCGGCGCACCGCCGCCGGCAACGGCCGCCATCTGCAGCTGCGCCTGTTGTTGCTGCTGTTGTTGTGACGGTAACAGTGACAGCTGTGCTTGTTGCTGCTGCTGCGATGCCAGATGCTGCAGCTGTTGCTGCTGCTGCTGCTGTTGCGCGTGCACGCCGCCCTGCAGCTGCGGAGGCGGCGGGGGTGGGGGCAAGGGACCGCCGTACATTGCATACGGTGCACCAGGCAAGTAGCTAGGCTGCATGATGACGCTACAGGATAAGGTATGTATGTGTGTCTGTGTCTGTGTATGTGTGTGTGTGTGTTTGTGTCGAGTTGCAATGACTACACAGAGACACATGTGACATGTAAGCAAGCGCAGCACGCAACACACACGCGCACACACACGTCTGCGTATTGTGTGCTCGTCTATCGTTACACGTCAACATGTGTGTGTATGTGTGTGTGTGTTTGTCTGGCGTGCCGTTACCACAAGAGCGTCTATGTGTCTGTGCATTGCTGTATGCGCGTCGACTCGTCCTTGGCGCTGCTCAGCAGCTTCTTCGACGCGTCGACGATGCTCTTGAACGCGGCATACGTCTCGTCGATTGCGCGGTCGAGCTGCTGCCGTCGCGCCTCCTTTTGCGCCAGACTCGCGTTGACGGCCGCCAAGTGCGCCGTGAGCGAGCGCAGCTCGTCTTCGGTGCGGCGCCGCTCCTCATCTTCCTTTTGCATCTGCCGCAGCAGCTCGCTGCGCTGCTCACGCATCGACTCGATGACCGACACGAGCTCGATGCTCGTCGACTGCACGTCAGAGCCGAGCGCGGCCATTGCAAGGCCCTACGCACACGCACACACGCACACAAAGCAAAGTATGACTAGACACGTACACGTGTGCATGACCAAGACAACACAAACACATGTACGCAACAACATATACGCAACACACACACACACATGCCGTGACATGTACATTTGCGTGTACAAACAAGGCAAATGGGTGTCATCACACGACGCTCGTTACGCTGCACACATGCGGCTGCTCCTCGCCCAAGAGCGCGCGCGCGCTCGTATATGTATGTGCGTGCAGCTGCGCACGTGCTCTCGCTGCCTACTATACTACGTTACGCACATCGTTCGTTGCACACACATGCACACACACACCACGCTGCCCATCATCTTGTCGACTCTACTGCATACATACACAATGCACCAAAACAAATACACACGTGTGCACATGCTCGCATGAGACACACACACAGACAGAGAGAGAAAGAGTTGGCGCGCTACCAGAACGGGTACCAGCCCGACCACGACTGCGCAATGTTGACCTGGTCCGTGGCCTCGTCAATGAGGCGCCGCACTTGCGTCGGTGCGTCAAGGCTCTGCGCACCGGTGGGGGACAGAAAGTCCATGCCGTCGAGCTTCGAGCTCAGTCGCTTGAGGATGAGCACGCCCTGGTGCACCACGTCAACCTCCTCGCCAAACAAGTGGCGCACGACGCTGTGGGAGTTGCCCGTGTCACGGCGGCCCACCGCGTCCGTCGCCACCAGACTGCCGCCGGCGTACGACTCGCCCGCGTGCGCCATCGCAGACGGGCTCGTCGTCGTGCCCGTCACCGACGGCGCGGCAGTTGCCGCGGCGGCGGCGGCGATGGCAGCGGCCGCCGCCGTGGCCATGGCAACGGTGCTCGACTGCATCTGACTGCGGCTGTGTTCGCCGCCGACGCCGGTGGCGGCGACCGCGGCTTTGACTTGCTCCTCCATCGCCTTGTGGTTGCTCAGCGACTCGGGCTCCTGCCCGGGGCGGTTGACCAGGCGCCACGAGATGAGCGGGTCTTGCAAAAAGGCCTCGAGCAGCGCCAGCACGCTGTGACTGTTCTCGCGCAGCACCCGCATGCTCGTCTCGCACGTCGCACGAAACGCGCCATGCACGCCCGACACGTCCAGCGCGTTCGCCAGCATGCGCGTCAGGCGAAAGGGCACCTTCTCGGGAAACTTATCACGCGTCATCGCGACTTCGAAGCAGTCGCCAAAGTCAATGTGCACAACCAGGCCCGAGGCGCGCTGCAGCATCATGTTGTTCGGGTGTCGGTCGCCGAGGCCGAGGATGTAGCCGACCATGCTCATGTTCGCCAGCGACGTCGCGTACAGGCGGCGTCGCTCCAGCCACACCTCGCACGTCGGGGCCATGACCCACATCGCCTTGCGCATGTCCTGCCCCGACGTCCGCGCGGCGAGGAACTCCATGACCTCGACCTTCGACATCACAGTCAGGCAGTCGTACGCCTTGACGTGGTCGAGGGCGATGATCTGGTTTAGCATGCGCATCTCCAGCTCCGTCGGCACGCCGCGATACTCGCGGTGGCGCTTGACGAGCTCGTGCAGCGTGTCGCAGCCGTCGACCCAGCCAATGAGACCGGCGCTGTCGCTCAGCGGGGTGACCGAGTAGCGCTGTATCTGAAAGCCAGCATTCTTGCTGCTGCGCGTGTCCGACAACATGAGAATGTTGACGAGGCCAAAGAGCTGCATGACGCGCTCGTCCAGGCGCAGGTCCTCGCGGCCCTTGAGCAGAAACTTCTGCGTCCGCCCCTCACGCGTCACGACGCCCAGCCGCTTCGGCCGCTGCTTGCTCGGTATGACGTGCAGCTCGTCGAGAAAGTACGCCACGCGCGACACCGACGTCTCGGGCGCCGTCGCGGCCGCCGTCACGGCCGCCGCCGCCGCCGCGGTCGCCGACGACGCCGACGCCGCCGTCGCCGCCTCGCTCGCCTCACGCGCCGGTCGCACGTCGGGGATGCCAAGGGCGATGTCGCGGGCTTCGAACAGCGCCGGGCTGCAGTACTGCATGTACAGCACCGACGCCACTTTTTGCTCGGCGTCAATCGACTTGTACACGTCGTGGTACAGCTGCCACGCCGCGTGCACGTCGGCAATGTTGCGCGTCGTCGTGTACGACAGCAGCCACTCCTGCGCCGCGTTCAGGCGTGCGCTGTAGCGGAACAGAAACTGCGCCTCGAGCACCGTCTCGGGCTCGCGCAGCAGAGCCTCGTGCATCGGCAGCAGCGTCCGCCGCATCGCCCGCACACTCTGCCGAGCAAAGAAGCCGCTCGCGGCGCTCTCGAGCGCGTCGTACCACCGCTCATGCACGAGCGCGGCGATGCGGACGAGCTCGCGGATCATGCGGCGGCCCTGCACGACGAGGGCCGGGTAGCGGGCCTGCAACCGGCCAAGCACCTCGCTCGCCCAGCTGCGCCGCCGCTCCGACTCCGACTCGGTGCACAGGTTGAGTGGGTAGACGAGCGTGTGCGGGTACTCGTACGCGACGCGGCGCAGCACATCGGCGACGAGGTGGCAGCTCTCGTCACTGCCCGAGTCGAGGCGAGCAATGAGCTGCGGCACGACCAGGTGCCACACCCGCGCCGGCAGCTCGAGCACGTGCGCGCGCAGCGCACGCAAGCCGCGCTCGGTGTCGCCGTGTCGCGACCACAACGTCAGCAGCTTCAGCACGTCTTGTATGATGCCCGCGTGCGAGGTGCCGAGCTGAATGCTGTGTATGTACCCGCGAATCGCGTTCAGGCACGCCTCGTGCGAGTAGCCCTGCGTCGCCAGCACATCGACATTCGCCTCGGCCCACAGCCGCCACGCCACATTCCACAGCGGGTCGTGCAGCGTCGCGGCGTAGTAGCACTGCACCGCCTCGGCGGCCGTGCTCTTCGCGCCCAGCCGCGCATACGCGCGCGCGAGCGTCTGGCCGCTGTCACTGCGCGAGTGCACATTGATGAGCGTCTGCACAACGTCACGCTCGAGGCCAAAGGTTGTGTCGGCGCCAAAGCCGTTGCTCGCCGCCAGATACTTGACATACTGCAGCGCCACGCGTGGGTTGATGGCTCGGCTCGTCAGCTCGTCGTACGTGACGTCGTGCTGCGGTTGCGGCTGACGCGCCAGCAACTGCTGCTGCTGCTGTTGCTGCCGTCCTCGTGCACCACCGCTGCCATTGTTGCCGTCCACCGCCGCGTTGCTGCCGTTGTTGCTGTTGTTATTGTGGTGGCCGAGCAGCTCGTCGAGCGTAAACTTCTGCAGCTGCGTCGCGCCCTCGCGACGGCAGAGCTTAACAAAGCGAATGCGTGTCTTGACATCGTCGGGCGGTGCAATGAGCAGCGACCGCGTCGCCAGCACTCGCTTCCACACCCGCACGCTCGGCGTCATCATGCGTATGCGCTGCTCCCACATGCGCGACACGGCGGCAAAGTGCGCTGTCGTGTCAAACGCCGCCTCGACTCGCCGCGCACGCACCATCTCCTCCAGCTCAGTAAGCTGCTGCGCCGCGACGAGGCCGTCGTAGGCGCGGTTGTACGATTCGTGCAGCAGCCCGCTCAGCTCGTCGAGCAGCAGCAGCTGCCCCGCGCGCACCGCCACGTGCGCCGCGTCATAGTCGCGGTCCGCGATGCACAGCACCGCCTCGCCCATGGCGTGCGGCAGGGTGTGCTGCGGCACCCACGCAAGCGTCTGCTCGAGCGTGTCGTACGCCTGCATGCGCATCGCCGCGTCCGCCGCGTAGTGTGCGACGTGGTGTAGCAGGTTGCCGTCGTCGCTCTCGACACCAACACTTGCACACGCCGCCGCCGCCGCCGCCGCGCTGCCTGGCGTGACGCTGTTGCGTGAAGTGCGCAACAGCGCCAGAGGCGCGCCCGGTGCGTAGCCGCCGCCGCTGCTGCTGCCACCGCCGCCATAGTGTGCAGTGGCGGCGAAGCGTGCGTGCAGCTGCGACCACTCGTCAAGGACCTGCGCATACTCGCCCAGCTCGCTGAGGCAGAGCATGAGGCGCACGTGACAGCCCCAGCGCCCGTCCACGCTGCCGTCGACGCTGTGCGTGAGCGAGCCATTGGCGGCAGCAGGGCCGCCGAGGCTGTCGAGGCGCGTGTGCCTGCGCACCGTCGACGCCGTCGTCGCAGCAGCAGCAGTAACACTCGCATGGGGCTGCTGCTGCTGCGACGGCGGCGTGTGTGGCGTGTGCTCGTCCGTGTCGCTGACGTGGCCACTCGTGCCGCCATTGTCAGCGTCGTCGTCGCTGGCGTGGTCGCCGTGGGCGGCGACGTCGTCGCGCTCGTGCGCCAGCTCCTGCCGCGTCAGCGCGAGCGCCTCGTCGTAGCGCGCGAGCTTGACGAGGCTGGCGTTGAGCAAACTGCGCCGCTGCTCCTCGCTTGTTGTCTGCGCCAAGATGCCAACGGCGGCGTCGACCATGTGCAGCTCACTGTACAGGCTCATCAGCGACTCGACGGTGGCGACGGGGTCGACGCGGTAGGCGGCCTCGCGCCAGTACAGCGCCTTGGCCAGCATGCCGCGGCTCCACGCACAGTCGCTGATGCTCTGCGGCGACAGCGCGAGCGTCTCGCCCGCGCGGTCCATGTGCTCGACCATGCCGAGCAGCACCACGAGCACCTCGTCGGGCACCGTCGAGGTAGGCGTCATGGCGTGACGGAAGATGTAGCGCAGGCACTCACCCGAGGCAACGCGCAGCGTCGGTGACGCGTAGGCGCACAGGGTGCGGAACGCCACCGGCATGACACGCAGCGCAAACGACGGCTCACGCACCGCCAGCGGCGTCGCAAGGACGCCGAGCGGCAGCGCCGTGCAGCGCATCACTTGAAACGGCGACTCTTGCAAGAGGAGCAGCGACAGATGCTCGAGCCAGCGCAGCCACTCCTCGCGTGTCAGCGGCAGCGTGCGCAGCATCGCGATCACGCGCGCCTCATTCACGGCGAGCACGCGCTCCTCGACGCCAGACATGGCAGCCGACGACGTCGATGACGTCGACGTCGTCGTCGCCGCCAGCAGCGCGGCTGCCGCGCTGCCGCTGCGGCTGGCGTCGAGCGCCGTCGTCAGCATCGTCATGCTGTTCGTGTGCGGCAGCGGTGCGTCGTCGTCGTCGTCGTCGGCGCCGCAGCCACGTCGCCTGGCCGCCGCGGCGGCGGCGTCGTCGTTGACGTTGGTGTAGACAAACGCGTCGGCGGTGCGTGGCATGGCACGCGTCATCACCGCCTCGCATCGCCGCAGCAGTGCGCTCACTTCGCCACGCTCGCCACGCACCACACGCCGCGAGCGCACCACCGCCGCCACCGCACCGCCGCTGCTGTCGACGGCGCGCCGGTACAGTGCCTCGAACTCGCTGCCCGTGATGGCGTGGTTGTTGAGCAGATGCACGACGCGGCCCGCGTAGCTCGCGAAGCCGTCCTGCAACGTCGTCAGCAGCACCGCAAACACACTGAGAATGTGCTGCACAAACACGTCGCCGCGCACCACACCCGCCCCCACGTGCGCCTTGCTCCTGTCGTGTCGACTGCTACTGCTGTTGTTGTTGTTGCTGTTGTTGTTATTGTTGTTGCCACCACCAAGGCCAGTGGCTGTCAGGTTGCCTGGCATCATCATCATCGACGCCGTAGCCGCAGCCGCAGCGGCGCTGCTGCTACTCGTTGGCGCAGCCGAGGCGCCGTTGCTCAGCGTGCGCGCGTGACCGCCACTGCCGCTGCCGCCGCCACCACACGCAACAATGCTGCTCGGCCACTGGCTGCCATTGTTGTTGCCGCACAACACACTCGTCGACAGGGCGCCGCCACCTGTCGCCGCGGCAGTTGCGCCAGCGGGTGACGCAGACGATGACGGTGACAACGACGACAGAAACGCAGCTTGCATGCTCGACGTCGGTGACGCCGCAGCGGTGGTGGCGGCGACTGCGCCAAACACGGCCGCACTCGTCGACCGCCGCAGACGCCGCTCTCCTTTGCCTCCTGCTGCCGTCGTCGTCGTGTTGGCGTTGCCGTTTGTCGCAGCCGCGGCGGCGGCGGCGGCGGCGGCTACGTTTGTGCTCGCGACGACGGTGGCGACGAGGTGTGCGCACAGGGTGCGTACAATCGCGCCAACATACTCGTCGACGCTCAGCGATGCACACACCACACGCAGCGTCACCACCGCCGCATCGACCAGCTCCGACGGCGTCGCGTTGCTGTCGCTGTTGTTGTTCTCAATGAGGCCGAGCAGACCCATGACAACCTGTTCACAGTAGCCCTGCAACGTGCTCGTGTGCTGCACAATGTAGCTGAGCACGGCGTACTGCAGCTCCAGTGGCGCCGCCGCCACACCGTCGACAATGACGACCGTCGTAGCAGCAGCAGCAGCAGCGGCCACCATGCTATTGTTGTTGTTGTTGCTGCTGCTGCTGATGCAGCTCGTGCGTGCACGCAGCGTGTCGAGCAGCAGCGGCACAATCGGCATGTGCCGCTTCAGTGCACGCAAGTCGACCGCGGTCGCCGCACTCGCCTCGGCGTGCGTCAGCACACACAGCAGCCGCACAACAAGAAAGCGACACTCGATGCAGTGCTCCCACACACGCAGGAACAGGCCAAGCAGGTCGGCCGCATTGCTCGCCGTCGCCGTCAGTGCATCGGCGCCGACGAGGCGCATGAGGCCGACAAAGTCGTAGAGCATGACGGCCATGGCGCGATAGCTGCTGCTGCCGCCACCGCCACCAGCAGCAACATTGTTGTTGTTGTTGCTGCTATTGTTATTGTTGTTGTTGCCACTGCCATTGTTGCTGCTGTTGCTCGCACACTCGGCAAGCACGCGGGCGAGTGGGCCGACAATGTGCTTCAGCTCGCCGCGCGACGACGGACACAAGTCAGCAATCGTCAGGATTGTTTGCAGGGCGTGTCGCACCAGCACGTCACGCTGCGCCGACGAACGCGTCTGCGGCAGCAGGTGCTGTGACACGGGCAGCGGCGCGAGCATGCTGTCGCTCCAACCACCCCCACCACCTGCTGCTGTCAACGATGACGCACCACCGTAGCCGGTGGTGTTGCCGCCAGCGCCGCCGCCGCCGCCGCCGCTGCTGCTGCTACGTGTTGGTGGCGACAGCAACCCCGACGACGACGCCCCGTCGGGCGTCAGCAGCAGCAAGTCGACAATGGCACGCAGCACCGCCGCACTACACGCCGTTTGTGTCACACGCGCCATCGCAACAGCCGCGCCACTAATCGCGACATCGCCGTCTTCGGCAAAGAAGGCGGCAAACAGGTACGGGTCGAGGGCGCCAACGGTGCCGAGGCAACGCAGTGCCTCGAGCCGCACGTCCTCATTGTCGTCGCTGCGTCGCACAATGCCGGCGAGCTGACGGAACAGACGTGGGTGCAGCTTGTACGGCGACTCGACCACCGCCACCGCAGCACCACCACCGCTATTATTGTTGCTGTTGCTGCTACGTGACATGAGCGGCCGCAGCGTTGCTGCGAGAAACGACAGGCAGGCCAGACGTGCCGCGTGGGTGCCGCGCTCGACCGGCATGGCGTCAAGCAGGTTGCACACCGTTGACACGTGTGCGCCAAAGTCGACGCTGCCGGGCGCAAACGACTGCACCGCACTCGCGACGGCCACACAGCACTGCAGGAACGGCAGCAGCAGCGGCGAGGCGGGGTACATTGCGGCAAAGTACGGCCACAGCGCCTGCCACACACCCGCCACAAAGCTCACAATGAACGTTGGCGCGCGCTCGGCAATCGCCGTGAGCAGCTGCAGACCATTGCACACCGTGTCCGTGTTGAACGCCGACTCGATGAGCCGCAGCGCCGTGAGCACCTGCTCGCGCAGCACAGGGAGGATGTGCGAGTGATCATACGGCACGAGCGCGCAGAGCTGCTCGAGGGCGGCGACGCGGCAGCGAATCGCCTCGTCGCCGAGGGCGTTGCACAGCTGCTGCAGAAACGGTGGCTCGCACAGGTAGGCGCGAAAGTCGGCCGTAAACGACGTCAGCAGCGTCTCGCGGACGTCGGCGTTGGCGTCGGTGAGGGCGACGCGCAGCATGCGTGCGAGCACCGCGTGCACACACATGCGCCGCGACACGCTCAGGCCCTCCTTCGGCCCGGGCGGCAGCAGCAGATGCACAATCGTCGTCGTCGCGGCGTTGCGCACTGTGGCGCTGGTGCTGTCAATGAACGGCAGCACCGCATCGCGCAGAAAGTCGCCCATCAGCTCCGTGTTGAGGCAGCCAAACTCGAGCAGAGCGCTGAGCGCCACCGTCGCGTCGTGCTCCGACACACCCCCCGTCTGCGCGCCACCACCACCATTGCTGCTGCTGTTGCTACTGTAGCCACCAGGTGACGGCGCGAGCACCGCGAGACGCCGTGCGGCAAGGACGTCGCGGTCGCTTTTGCTGCTCATCGCGTCGTCGTGTTGCTGTTGCTGTTGTTGCTGCTGTTGACGAAAAGGCAGGCCACACAGCGTCAGCGAGATGAGGTCGAGCAGCAGCTCGGCGAGGCGGCCGCGGTAGGCGTCGCTGCTCGCGGCAATGATGACGCGCATGCTCTCGATGAGCTGCGCGGAGATGCCCCAGCGGAAGACGCGCTCGAGGCAGGCGTCCATGTTCGCCTCCATGTCGGGCAGCGGGCACAAACTAAAGAGCAAGGCATATAGTCGCAGCGCCTCCCAGCATGGTAGCGACGGCGACTGTTGTTGTTGTTGTGCTGTTGCTGTTGCTGCTGCTGCTGCACCCATGCGCTGCGGTGACGTTCTTGTCGTCGGTGTCGCTTGCGTGACCGGTGAGGCAGTGGTCGCCGTGGCAAAGACGTCGCACGCGGCGGCACTCGCGGCGGCGGCGTGTGGCGCAAACGCCTCGGCGCCGACGAGCTGCAGCAGCTCGCCGAGCATGTCAAACGCGGCGGCGCGCTGCACATTGCGTCGTATCGCCGTCAGCGCCAGCTGCACGACGGCGCCGAGATAGTGCTGCACAAACAGCACCACGTCGTAGCGGCACAGCACGACGAGTGCGTGGAAGAGCAGCGGTCGGTCCGCGTAGACGAGCTGCAACATCGTCGCGGTGCTGATGCGGCGCACACGTGGCACTGTCGTCGTCGCCGCCGCCGTGCCACGGCGCGCCGTGTTGTTGTTGTTGTTGCTGTTGTGGTGGTGCGGCAGTGTGAGTAGGTTGGCAAAGCGCGGCGACGACGGGCGTGCGCCAGCGTCACCGCGTGCCGTGCCGCGGCCGTAGCCGTCGCCACTGGCAGCGTCGTCCTCGTCGTCGAGGGCGCTGGCGTCGAGAAAGGGCTGCAGCAGCGCCGCGAGTCGCTCGCGCATGTCTGCCGTCGCGTAGGCCGCCGAGTTGCTCGCAATGGGCTCGAAGGCGAGCAGGCCGGCGATGCGCTGCTCGACGTTGCTGCTCGTCAGGTGGCTGCGCAGCTGCGTGTACAGCTGCTCCTCGTACACGTCGAGCCGTGCCGCGGGTGGTCGGTCGCCGAGCACCTTGGTGCACAAGCTGAACAGACGCAAGCCGCGGCTGCGCACTTCGATGTCGGCGCTCGCCAGTGTGCCCCACAGGCGGTCAAACATGTCAGCCAGCTTGAGCAAGATGAGCATGGGTGCACGCAGCACCACCTCGGTCAACACGAGCACACCACACACACGCCGCGCCTGTTGCTGTTGCTGTTGCTGCACTGTTGTCGTTGTCTGTTGTTGCTGCAGTTGCTGTTGCTGTTGTTGTTGCGTACGCGGTGGCACCAGCCAGTCAAGGGCGGCGTCCGTCTGCGTGCGCACAAACTCCGTCGTCATGCTGTGCCGCAGCGTCTCGCCAAACGTGCGGGCCGCGGCGACGGCGACGGGCAGCGTGCTCACCGCGTTCAGGCACAGATTCAGGTAGCTGTTGTACTGCAGCAGCTGCAGCGCCGACAAGTTGAGACTGAGCAAGATGCTCAGCACCGTCAGTGCACACAGCGCGTCATCTTGGTTGCCCTGCACCACGTCGAAGCTCTCGAGGCAGGCGAGCAGCACCGAGAGAGCGCTGTCGTACGACTGCACATTGCGTCGCTGCAACTCCTTCAGCTGCTTGGCGTGCTGTGCGATGAACGCCGCACGGGCGGTGGCGTCGCCGACGACGGCACGCACACTCGCAGCCAGTCGTTCACTCTCGCTGAGCATCGACATGGCGCGCGTCTACCAGTCAAGCACAGATACACACACACACACGCACACGCACACACGTATATGTACACACGCACACACGCACTACATGCGACACGTGTGCACACAACGACGCGCACACACGCACACACACACACGAGGTGTACGTATGTGTGTGTGTGTGTGTGTGTGTGTGTCGATGTGTCTATGTGTTCGTGTAATGTGTAGCAGCGATGTTGCTTGTTGCCGCTGCTCACTTGCGCTTCTTCTGTGCACTACTACACGTGCTATCGCGTCAGCGCATGTGCAAGCGAAAACGAGCATGCACGTCACACGCACAATCACACACGCACACACATACACATACACGTGTGTGCACAAAGAGCACAGCTTGTCTACTTGCATGCATCTGAATTACAACACACGCACACACGCACACATACATATGCATCGTACCTTTGCTCACTTGCTGCGCCTACACACACACACGCGCACACACACACACATACACTGACATACATATGTACGTGTGTGTGTGTGTGTATATATATGCCTCGTCGCTGTGTGTGTACACACGCGGCACACCAGTCTTGCACCGCGTCATCATTCTGCATACACACACACGCATGTATGTGTACATGTGACAAGCGTGTATGCAACAACGTTACAAGCGCGCATGTGTGTGTGTGTGTGTACGCATATCACTCTCTCGTTCGTCGCGCCGTGTATGTACACATCACTAGCGAATGATCGCCGTGACGTCGAAGCGGAAGCCGTCGAGCTGCCAGTTGGTGTCGACCTCGAACGGGTCGCTGATGACAACGGCAGTGGGCGTTGCGTCCGCAATCTGGAAGCGGTTCAGTGCGCGGCACTCGCGGTAGAAGAGCACGCGCAGGCAGTCCGTCAGCACCTTCAGTGCCTCGTCACGTGTGAGGAGGGCATTGTTGCCGCCGCCGTTGCGCGGTGCACGCTCAATGGCCTGACGCAGCAGCGGTATGGCAATGTGTGCGCCGTAGCCCGTCGCCACACAATCGTCCTCCCAGCACGTGCCCACGTCGTCAATGGCGCCAAGCAGGCTGTCGCCGTCCTTGTTGCCAATGACAACAAAGTGGCAAAGGCACGGCTCAAAGTCGCAGCGCTTCTTGTACACGCGGCGCTGCAAGTACGCAAAGAGCTCGCGCGGCGTGAGCGCGTCAACGTCCGAGTACATGGTGTGCTCCTCTTGCATCGTCGCCACGTCGCGCGTCATCTCCTGAAAGTCTGCATAGTCGCCCGTCGCACACACCGCCGAGTAGTTGCCCACCAGCTTGATGCGCGGTATGTTGGGCCACTTGGCCAGCGAACCGTACGACAGCAACGTGTCGGCCGCGAGCAGCACGCCACCGTCGTACTTGATGCCCACTACTGACCCACCCGACGCCATGCTGTGTATACAAGGTAGGACGGTGTGTGTGTGTGTGTGTGTGTGTGTGTGTGTGTGTGTGTGTGTGTGTGTGTGTCGTCTAGCTATTTGCCTCTGTGCGTATGCGCGCAATGTAGCGGATACTATACAGGCACACAAGTAACATGTCGCACACACACACACATACATACACACGCACACACACACATGACGTCAGTGACATGACAATACGAACGTCACGTTACACACACACACACACACACACATACGCGGATGTTTGCCTTACTGTAGTGTGAATGATGTGCGGCCCCGCTGCGTCGTGACGTGCACAAGCGCGCCACTTGGCGGCGCAGCCGTGTCATCTTCGCACCACGCCACGACACGTTCGGCGATGCACGACGGCGGCGTCCACGACGCCAGCACAGCCGCCATTGCCTTCTTCGCATCGTCATCGTCTTCCTTCTTGCTGCTGGTGTTGTTGTCGCTGCTCTGCTGCAGCATGCTCGCGCGGTTGGCGGTGGTGTCGAGCACCGACGGCAGCAGCGCCACCACACGCGCGTCCGGCGGCAGCGCCGCGGCGTCGCGCGCGAGCGACTGGCAGAGAAAGTGCACCGACGCCTTGGCCACGCCATACGCGAGCATCGACGGCGTCGGCGACGTAGCCGCAGCCGCGCCCGTCAGCACAAGCAACGCGCGTGGGGCGGCGCAGAGGGCAAACACATGCGCCGCCGCCATCGACGACAACAAGGACTGCCGCAGCATGCGCTCCGTCGTCGCCGCCAGCGCGTCATCGCGCACCCCGCCATCGGCCCACCCTCCCGCCACATTGACCACGGCATGCAAGCGGCACGCAGACGCTGCGCTACGACTGTTGCTGTCGGTGCTGCTCGTGTCGCCTGTACTTGCCGTCGCCGCCGTCTCGACGAGGTGCAGCAGCTGCTCCTGATACTGCGCGGCCGACACGTCGTGCGGCACGCACGTGTACGTGTAGCGACTCGTCTCGTGCGCCTGCGTCGTCAGCGTCGTTGCAGCAGTCGGCGACGATGGCGTCGGCGGTGTCGCGTCGTGTGCGTCGACGACGTCGACGACGTCGACGCCGAGCACGCGCCAATGCGGCTGCTGCAAGTATGCCTGCACCACTGCCCTACCGAGTGCGCCACATGCACCCACCACCAGCGCTGTACGTGCTTGCATGCTGCGTCTGTGCATGTGTGCATGTGTGTCGTGTGTGCATGTGTGCATGTGTGTGTGAGTAAGTGTACAAACAGCAAAGATGTCAGACATACATCAAGCACAAACACACACCCACACTATCTTTCTCTCTCTGTCCTTCTGTGTGTGTGACATGACGCGGCAAAGACAAGACAGGACGATAGGTATGCATACTATACCTACACAGTGCACGTCGCGGCGCAGACGTGTGTGTGTGTGTGTCACACCACACCACCACCTGCTGCTATGGCTGCTACACAGGCTACGTACGATCCTCCTGCACATCCGACGTGAACGTCACGTCCTCGAGCACCATGAGCTCCTGCGCGTCACGGCGCAGACGCATACGTCGCAGGGCCTCCTCTTCAGCCCAGTCATTCGGCGTGCGAACGCGCGAGTACAAGCACAGGGCACAAAACTGCACGACCGCGACGACGATGCCGACGTGCCACACCTTCTCCCACAGCGGCCAGTCATCCCACTGATAGCGAAACGTCGCGCGTGGCGTGTACGGGTACGGGTCACCGTCACCCCACGCCAGGCGTCGAAACTTCGACCGGCGAAAGGCCATCTTGGCCATCTTCTGGTTCCATCCTGCCATGGTGACTGCACACAACACAACAAGCACAACAAATGTGTATGTGTATGTGTGTGTGTGTGTTTGCTAGACGTCACACTGTACAGACACAATACACACAAGCACATGATGACACGTGCACAGTCTGCGCACACACACACACACATGTACAGCGTGTACACGTTAACGCGTTGCACACGCGCACACGCACAAGCTCGTACTGCTTGCATCGTCTATGTATGCATACAAACAAACACAGACTCACACGCACACATAATTGTGCTGCATTACCTCGCTGTCTTGCACGACGACGCCAATAAAACAATACACACACATACATACACACATAGCGCTCACGTGCTCACACTACTCGCGCTCACACACACACAAGCACGCATACATACATGCGTACTTGCTCACACCGTCCGCAGTGGCGAACGTGTTTCTGCCGCCGACACCACACTACGCGACACGCACACACACACACACTATATATGTATATACACTGCACACACTATACACCACACAATACGCACACACACACGACTGTCCGCGTTAGCTTCCTTGCCTTACACATTGTTGTTGTTTGTCGTCCTCGTCGACGTCGGCCCACTCACACCTTGTGTGTGTGTCTGTCTGTGCACACACACATGACCACCTAATGTTGCACTACAGCTTGTACATGAGCGCGTCGCTGCTCGCGCCGAGCGCCGTCACATTGCACACCGGGCAGCGCGTGCCGGCGTAGCGCGCATGCGCCACCGACTCGCACAAGCCGCACACCACCGTCGCCTCGGCAGCGTTGCCACCGCCCCGCGGCGGCGGCTGCACGACCGTGTGCGACACGCAGCACAACGACTGCGACGTCGCGCGCGGGTCGTACACGACGTCGGTCGTCGCATTCGTCGGGTTGCGGTCGGCCTCGGCGAGGATGGCGCGTGCCTGTCGCGCCTTCGCCTCGGGCGGCGCGAGCTCGAGCAGTCGTCGCGCCACCTGGGCGGCCAAGACGAGGTGCTGCGTCTTGTACGCCTTGGCCATCGCCTGCGACAGCGCCAGCATCAGGTGTGCAGGGCTGAGGGCAAAGTAGGTGACGTACAAGGCGAGCTGCAGCGCCTGCGTCGACGTCGGCGCGACGGCGCTGCGCAGGTGCAGCTGCAGCGACAGCGCCCGCGCATACTCGGCGGCAACGTGGCGTGCGCGCTCGTGCGCCTCGACGCCCACCGCGTCGTGTGCGACGGTGAAGAGCAGCTGGTGCAGCACCCCCTCGGCAACTGCCTTGGCGTCAGCGAAGCGGCCGTCGGTGAACAGACGGCCCAGTAGCTGCAGTCGCGCGTCAAGGGCGGGGAGGTAATCGGGCAGCACGGGCGCACTGAGCGCCGCGGCGTGGCCGCTGTCGCCGCCACTGCCTGCGGCGACAGCGGCGGCGGCTGCGGCTCCGTCCTTGTCGGGCTGTGTGGTCAGCGCATACACACTCGCCTGTGCACGCGGCAGCGGCAGCGACGCCGGTCGCGCCGCGTTCACGGCCGACCACAGCTGCAGCATGTACGGCTGCAGGGGCGCGGCGTCGATGAGGCCGACCTGCTCGCGCAGCAGCGACAGCGCCGAGGCAAAGGCGCCCGCGGCGACATGGCAGGCCGCCACGCGGTACACCTCGGCCCAGTGCTGACACACACTCGCCCGTGGCACCGTCACGACCGCGGCATCGTCGTCAACGGCGCCGTCGTGCTGCTGTTGCTGTTGTTGCTCTTGTGCGGCAGCATAGTCGATGGCCTTGCTGTCCGCACCACCACCACCACTGAGCACCGCATTGACATCGAGGCCAAGGTCGTCGTCATCGTCCCAGCCACCACCACCACCACCACTGGCGTCGTCGACATTGTGTACGTCGTCGCGAGTGCCGTGCGGCTTGTGTGTGTGCAGAACATCGTCGTTGTCGTCGTTGTCATCGTCATCTGCACCATACACGTCCTCGTCCTCGTCCTTGTTGTAGTGGCCATCTGCACCTGCATGTTGCTGTTGCTTGTGCGGCAGCGACGACGATGACGCATCCGTCACACGTCGCATGCGCGTCGCGAGCAGCTCGCTCGCCTGCTCGGGGTTCTGCAGCAGACGCGCAAAGATGGATGGCTCGACGGGCAGCATCGGCCAGTTGCTCGTCTCGGGCACAACCTCGTCGGCCTCATCGTCGTCGTGTGATGGGCCTGTTGCGTGACGAGCGCCTTGCGATGTACTGCGCAGCGTCTGCGCCGTCGCCTGCACACGCGCCGCAACGTCGTTGTCCATGCTCGCGAGCAGCTCATCGGCGATGTCGTGCAAGCCACGCGAGCGCGCGAGTGCGTAGGCAAGCGGCACCTGCTGCGCCTGTGCAAGCAGCGTGACGCGACGACGCACGTCGGGCAGGTGCAGCGCATAGTGCAGGCGAAAGTGCACATCGCCGCCGCCGCCGTCCACAAGCTGCTCGAGGGCGGCGGTGTTGCCCGTCGTGAGGGCGAGCAGGGCGGCTGCGTGTGGCTGGCGTGCCTTTGCGTACGCCATCTGTGCGAGCTGCACATCGCCCGTGCGCACCGCCGCTGCTGCGAGCTTCTGCCACGCCTGCGGCTCGTTCAGCTGCGCAGCGGTGCTGCGAGCCATGTCCATGGCCCCACACTCGAGGGCAAGGTGGAAGCGCGTGAGCGGGTCGCTGACAAACTGCAGCGCCACCTCGGCCTGGCCGTGCTTGTGCATGTACCCGATGAGCGCCTGCCCGCGTATCGTCCCAGCCCGCAGCGCCGCCACCGCGTCGGCGTAGTTGTGCAGCGTCAGGTTGAGGCGGAAGAGCAGCTCGTGGTCGGTGATGGCGAGCTCGCTGAGCGCCCCGCTGCGCTGCAGCGCCCACAGCGTCTTGCCCTCAACGTGCACCAAGTAGGCCACCTCGCTCGTCGTCTGTATCGTCGTCACCTCGCCGCTGCCGAGGTGGCAACACTTGATGTGGTTCGTTGTGCTGTAGAAGAGCACGTCACAGGCCGGGTGGAACGCCGCCGACTTGATGCGCACTGAGCTCTCCGTCACCACCGTCACGGGCCGCAGTCGCCGCGTCAGCACCGTGATCGTGTTCTTGCCACACAGTGCGACGTGGCGCTGCGCCCGGTCCCACACCACATGCCGCACGGCGGGCACCGTGGCCTCGGCGACGGTGGCGCGCTGTGCAACTTGCAGTAGGTACAGGGTGCCCTCGCTGTAGCAGAGCACCGCGCCGGGCGGTCCGGCGAACACGACGGGCGTCTTCAGCGTCGCACTGCTCAGCGGCTCGCGGGTGGTGAACGTCAGGTCGGTCGTGTACAGCGCGCCGTCGCGCGTCGAGAAGACGAGCTTGCCGGGTGCATAAAACGCCACCCCCGTCGCATTGCACTTCGCGCTCACCTGCGGCCAGTTCTCACTGCGCACCGCATAGTCGGCAACGATGCTGGCCAGCGTGCCACTCTTCTTGTACAGCAGCACCATGCGCGTCACCGCCGCAGCAGCATTGCTGTTGTTGCTGTTGCTGCGGCCAGCAGCGCCACCGTAGCGTGTCGCCGCAGCGTTGTTGCTGTTGTTGCGCATAACAGCGCCACCGTGTGGCTCGACGACCATGACGTGCGGCCTCTCGCCCCACACGCCGCGAATGCGCACCAGCATCTTGCCCGATGCCGCCGCTGCTGCTGACGTTGTCATCGTTTGCATCATCTTCGGCGACGTTGCGCTGCCGCCGCCGCCAGGCGAGACGCTGCCGAGTCTGTTGTTGCCACTGCCGCCTGCGTTGTTCGCCTCAAGCAGCACCTCGCGCAGGCTGTCGCCGTGGCAGTAGAGCAGCGCGTTGCCGGCCATCACGGCGTGCGCCATGCGCTCCGAGGCCAGCTTGTACACCTGCAAGCCGGCGTCGTGGCCGGCCGCGAGGAGGTTGTTCTTCGGGTGCTTGGCGAGGATCCAGTACCGGTCCGTGTCGCGGCGGAAGAGCACCGAGTTCTGGCTGCGCGTCTGCCCACGCGCGAAGCCGCGGTCCATCTTCCAGTAGCGCACCGTGCGGTCCTCGCTGCACGAGAGCACGTCGTCGCCTACAAACATGGCGCAGCACACATTGTGTGTGTGCCCACACAGCGTGTACGTCTGGTAAACCGTCTCGTTGCCCATGCTCCACACAATGATCGTGCAGTCATCGGCCGCCGTCAGCAGCACCTCGGCGTCGCTCGGGTGGAAGGTGGCCCAGTTGACGCCCTTTTGGTGGCCCGTGATCTGGTAGCGCAGTGTGACGCTGGCGTTGCCGAGCAAGTCGGGTGCGACGCCGAGGGTGTGCTTGTGTGTGTAGAGGCCCGCAATGTCCCACACCCGCGCCGTCTTGTCAAGGCTCGCCGAGACCATCAGGCTCGTGTGCGGCGAGAACTGCGCGCACATGACAAAGTGGTTGTGGCCCGGCAAGTTCGCCACGCTGCTGCGGCTTTGCCAGTTCCAGATGCGCACCGTGAAGTCGTCCGAGGACGACACAATCCACGGCTGCTCGCGGTGGAAGTAGGTGGTGCGGACATAGTCCTTGTGCCCCGTCAGCGTGAACAAGCAGCGGCGCAGCTTGTAGTTCCACACCTTGACAAGGTAGTCATCGGCGCCCGTGACAAAGAGCGGCTGCGTGCGGTGAAAGTCAACACCGCGCACGGCGCCGGCGTGGTCGGTGAAGGTGTCAATGGACGTCTTCATGCAGTAGTCCCACAGCTGCACGGTGCCATTGTGCAGTCCGCACAGCACCCACGGCAAGTCAGGGTGAAACGCGATGCCCTTGACGCGCGGCGAGCGAATCTCGAACTTGGTCGCCATGACAGGCCACGTGTAGCACACACAAAAAAGCAGACACGCACGCGCACAAACACACAACAGAGGTGGCGCTGCGCCAACGACGTGCTATGCACACACACACACACACACAAGCTAAACCTATAACAACAATGCATGACGTACAAGCAGCAATGTGCAGTGCACACCACACACACATACACATGCACATGCATGTGTGTGTCTTGTTTCTTGTTATTCTCGTGACGCACCATCTATGCGCACTGCATGCGCGTGTCGCGTGACGTGTACAGCGACGTGCGTGCGAGGCGTGGTCGACAAAAGCCAGCAAAGACGCTGCGCAGGCCGCCATGACGCGGCCGCAGTCGTCGTCGCTGCACCGAATGCTTGCCAACCGTGCACAGGTACAGGTAGAAGCCACCCATGACACCGCAAAACGCGCCCGAGTACACCGCCCCGACGAGCAGCACGAGCGTCATGACGTGCGCCAGCGACGACGCCACGCCGCGCGTGACGAGCAGCCACAGCGCGTGCGGCACCCCGCGCAGGGCACCGTCGCCGCTGCGCAGTGCCTCGACAAAGCCGCTCTCGTACACGACGACACACAAGTAGCGCACGCAGAGCACCGCGCCAAGCGTGTACACGAGCGCCGCGAGCAGCAGCCAGCTGAGGAAGTAGTGCATGTTGCCACGGCCAATGCACGCGCCTAGCACACCGCAGTGGTGGTCAAAGTCGTCCACGACGACGTGGCACACGGGGCAGTGGTGGCTCAGCGGGGCGCCGGCCGTGTCGGGGCGAAAGCCCGCGTCAGCCGCGACGACGAGAAAGAGCAGCACCGCGACGGCAATCGACAGCAGCAGCAGGCCTGCTGTCCACCAGTGCACGGCGGCAGACGACATGGACGACGGCGGCTGCTGCAGCTCGGGTGGCAGCAGGACACAGCACAAGAAGAGCGCAGAGGCGAGTATGTGCAGCAGCAGGATGGCCGCGCCGGGGTAGAAGCACTCGGCGAGGTCGAGGCCACAGAACTGTGTGCGTGCCACGTCACTTCCATCGTCGTCGCTGTCCACCATCGCCGCGGCGGCGACGGCGGTGGCGGTAGCGGCGGGCACTCGCGACCACTGCATGAGTGCATACACACGCGTGCGCACACACACACACACACACAAAGACGCTGCAGTGACGCAAGCAAGCAGAGGAGCAGCATGCACGGTGCACACGCTGTGCACATACACACAGGAGTTATGAGCATACACGTACACATACACACATACACACACGTGTGCATACGTGACGTGCTTGTGTGTCACAACTAGCGTACACATACACGCACACAAGCATATCGACGCGCGCATCGTCGTTACATTATGTATACACACATGCTGTTGCATGCCACGTGTACACGTGTGCATGCACTTACTTACTCTTGACGCACACACGCACATACATACACACACATACAGAGAGACACTGACAGACAGGCACGTGAGCGTGTGTATGTGTGTGTCTGTGCTTAGTCGGCACCAGCGACGGTGCAGTGCGTCTGTCATCGTCCGTTGCCCTAGTAGCCACGACCACGGCCGCCGCCACCGCCAAAGCTGCCGCGACCACCACCGAAGCTGCCACGACCACCACCACCGCCACCAAAGCTGCCACGGCCGCCACCACCAAAGCTGCCACGGCCGCCACCCCCTCCGCGACCGCCCCCGCCGAAGCTGCCACCACGACCGCCACCGCCACCGCGACCACCACGGCCGCCGCGACCTCGTGGCTTGGGCGGGTCGGTGAACATGCGCATGGGCGTAAACTGCGTCGTCGAGATGTACACCTTGTCGCCCTCACTCAGCGAGGCCGCCTGCACACCTGGCACAGGCTTGACCGAGAACATCACATCCGACGTGTTGCCCAGTATCTCCTCAATCTTGCCAATCTTTGCCTTGTTCTCCGTGTACACAAACGCGTTGAAGCGGGGCACCGTGTCGGTCGTCGTCGCCTTGTACACCAAGTCGCCCTCGGCGGCGATCATAAACGTGCCAACCTGCTGCACCTGCTCCGGTGGGTCAGGCTCCATGCCGTAGCCTCCACGGCCACCACCACCACCGCCACGGCCGCCACCGCCACGGCCACCACCGAAGCCGCCACCACGGCCACCGCCGCCACCGAAGCCACCACGGCCACCACGGCCACCACCACCACCAAAGCCGCGATGCATGATGTGTACGCACAAAGAGAGAGTGTGAGTATGACACACACACGAGCGCAAAGCTGCACACGTCGTCGTCTGCAACGACGTGTATGTATATGTATATATGTGTGTGAGTGTGTGCGTGTACACACGAGCAAACACAAGCAGGCACACGTACACCTACACAAAGGACACAGTGACGACGATTGCTACAGTGACACGAGGACAACACGATGCCAGCAAACAGTACACTGCATGATGCGCGCAGTCGACGCACATGATACACGCATACACACACAAGCACGACGTTTCTGTTTCTTCTGCCCGCTCGTTATACAGCTATGCGCACATGCACGGACGCACACAACAGCAACGTTGACAAAAACAACAACACACACACACGTACACACACACACACACACGTGTCGCTAGTGCAGGCCAGCAAGTCGCGCGATGAGCTGATCAGTCCACATGCCAAGCACAAACGCAATGCCCATGCACAGCAGCGTTGTGCGGTGTCGTTGTACATAGGCGATGCTGAACGGACACAGTGGCTTGTCTGCAGCATCATTATTGTTGCTGCTGCTACCAGCCACTACGCCATATGGCACGTGCTGTTGCTGCTGCTGCAGCAACGGCGTCTGTTGCCCCGACGTGGGTGCTGCTTGCTTGTGTGCGCGACGCTGAAAGAAGGGACACTTGCCGCCGCTCGGGTCGTCGGCCGAGCGCAGCGCACGCAGCGCCTCATCTGCCGACAGTGACGGGTGGCCCGACGGCAGCGCCACCGACGGCGCAGTCGTCGTCGCATCAGCAGCAGCAGCAGTAGACGTGTCGTCGCCGTTTGCTGCTACTGCTGCTGTCGCCGTGTTAGCGGCTGCCGTCGTCGTCTTGTTGTTGTCGTCTGTTGTTGCCGCTGTTGATGCATCCTTCGCCTGCTTCGTGCCATCGCTGCCGCCGCTCTTGTGCTCACGCACCGCCGCAGCGGCCACACGCTCGAGGTCGACTTGCTGCAGTGTGGCGTGCAGCTGTGTCGCCGCACTCGCCGGCACGCCGAGCGCGACGAGCGCGTCGACAGACATGGTGCACAGCGTCAGGTAGTTGAGCTCGCGTGTCGTCGACGCGGTGGTGGTGGTGGAGGCTGCTCTTGCTGCCGTAGTTGTCGTTGTTGCTGCCGCTGCTGCCACCGTCGACGCGGCTGTGAGCTTGCTCGCCTGCGCCGCGAGCAGCTCGAGTGCCGACTGCAGCGACGGCATCACATTGCGCAAAAAGTGCGTAGGCAGGCGATCGTCCGCGTTGTGCTCCGCGGCGGGCGCACCGGCGAGCACCAGCGCGACGGCGACGTCGAGCTGTGCCTCGGGCACCTCGTACGCGCCCTCGAACAGCTTCGACAACTGGTAGTGAAAGGCGTGGTGCAGCAGCGTGTCGCCCTGCACATCGCGCACCGTCACATCAGCGCCATCCTTGAGCAGCGCACGCACGCAGTCGAGGCGGCCATAGTTGACGGCAAACACGAGAGGTGTCTGGCCGAGGTTGGTGGTGCAGTTGACGTCGGCACCACACTCGAGCAGCACACGCATCGCCGCCAGGCCACCCTTGAACGCCGCCACGTGCAGCGCACACCAGCCATCGGCGGCGCGACGACGCAAGTCGGCCTTGCAGCTGACAAGCACACGCAGCAGCGTCGCATCGTTGCGGTGGGCCGCGTAGTGGACGGCTGTCCAGCCAAGGTGTGAGCCCACCTCCTCGCTTTCCTGGTTGACGTTGCCGCCGGCAAGCAGCAGCGCCTCGAGCGTGCGGGCGTCACCGCGTTGCGCGGCCACGTGCACCGCATACACACCCCCGCGCAGCGGACTGTTGACCACACGCTTCAGACCGTCGTCGAGCTGACGATGCAGTGCGTCGGCGTCGCCAGCCTCGACGGCGCGCAGCAGTGCCTCGGCGTCGTTGCTCATAGTGACGTGTGTGTGTGTGGTTTGCTTGTGTTTTTGTTTATGTGGGTACGTGTTTGTGTGTGTATGTGTGTGTGTTACTGCTACTACTGACTGTGCAAACAAGCAGTGCCACATGAGCAGCATACACACAAACACACACCTCTACATCGCACATGTGGTGCATGTCGTGTGTGTATGTATGTATGTGTAGACTATTGCATGCTCGCACATACATCGCCCCGTCACGATGGCGGCACCGCGGCGGTGCGCAGCGAGGCGACAAAGTCGTCCATGACCGTCGGCCACTGCCCATCGACGGCGTTGTAGTTGCACACCACATCATCACAGCCGCTGTTGTTGTTGTTGTTGTCGTTGTTGTTGTCACTGTTGTTGTCGCGGTCACAGTCGCGGCGCGCGAGCGTGCACGTGAGCAGCAGCACGCGCACTTGCCGCCACAGGTCACGCGTAATGGCGCTGTGCGCAAGCGCCGCCGCTGCCCACGCACACCACGGCGCACACAGCGGCTGCGACGCAAACAACACACGCCACGCACGCACCGCGCGGCTGCACGACATCAGCCGGTCGCGCTCTCCGCGGATGTAGTCGTACAGAAAGTCGTACATGTGCGCAAACAGCACCTCGTGTGTGCGCACTTCGGTCGTCCACACGCGCAGCTGCTGCTTCAGCTGCAGCCGTGTCGTGACGCGGTGCATGTGCATCGCACGCTGCCACTCGCCCGCCGCGACACAGTTCGCACGTGTTGCGCCGAGGCGCCACAGCAGCACCAGTGCCTCGAGCGACGTCACCGCACTCACGTCAAGGTCCGCGCAGAGCTGTGCAATACCACGCGCGCCCATCACGAGTGCACCACCACGACGGCTGCCACTGCCGTCACTGCCGCTGCTGTTGTTGCTGTTCTTGTTTCTGTTGCTGTTGACGACGGCCGCAGGTGATGTTGTGTTGCTCCGCGGCGGCGCGTCAAGGCGGCACAAGTGCACAAAGTAATCGTCCATCTCGTTGCATGACGTCACCAATGGCACGACAGCATCAGCAGCAGGAGCAGCAGCAGCAGCAGCAGCCGTCGTAGTGAGTGTTGGTGATGGTGGTGAGGGCTGCTGCGGCTGCGTCGCGTGCGCAGTCGACAATGTACCGCGCAGCACGGCACGCAGCGCCATGACGACTACACACACACACACACGACGACGACTGCAGCGAGGAACAAACAAGTACACAAGACGCAAGTCGAGCAGCAGCTGCAGCCATACACGATGTACACATGTATATATACATATATGTGTATGTACACCGCGTCATCTATGCATGCACTGTGTTGTCTATGTGTGCGTGTGTGTGCATGAGTGGGAGTGTATGTGTTCACGTCACACCCATGCTACGCTCTGTACGCGTGTGTGTGCCTGCGTCTGTGCCGGCGCGCTGCGGCGCATCATGTTGCCGTCACGTCAATGTCATTGGCACGCATGACCGCGTCGAGTATGCGTTGTGTCCCGAGCAACATGGGCCGCGTCAGCATGTGTGACTCGCTCACAAACAGCACGAACTCCTGCAGCACTGCGACGAGCGCGCGCAGCGGTTGGTGTGCTGTTTGTGCGCCCAGCGATGTGGCCGCGCCGGCGTGCCTCAGCGCCGCGGCAACGACGTCGCGCATGCTACGAGTACGAGTACATGTGCTCCTGCTGCTGGTGCTGTTGTTGTCGTCGTGTGCACTTGTTGTGCTTGTCAGCGAGAGTGCAGCGAGCAGCAGCGCATAGTAGCCACTACGCACCATGCGAGCCGTGTCGTGGCTTGTGTACGCAGCATAGACGGCAGCCGAAAGGCGATGACACAACGCGTGACTGCGTCTGCCGTCGCCTTGCGTGCTGCTGCTGTTGTGGTGGTGGTCCTCGTCCGTGCTGCCGCTGCTGTTCGCGCGCTCGTACACCTCGGCGCCGTGCACGAGCGCCTGTGCAAAGCACGATGATGATGATGTACGCGTCACGGCGTCCTCGCCGCGGCCACCGTCACACGGCGTCAGCCGCAACTCCCACTCGACAACATTGACCGCACAACACACCGCCAGCGTCACGGCGTCGCCGTCGTCGTTGTCGTCATTGTCACTGCCGCTGCTACTCGCTTTGTGTGCGACAACAGCACACTCGCGCTGCGCACCGCGACACAACAGCACCGCAAGGCACTGCGCCAGCCGACACGATACACAACACACGTGGCTGGCACAACGACCACAGCCACGGCATTGCTGCTGCTGCTGCTGCTCGTGTGCTACACACGACACAACCCACGGTGTCGCATCCGTGATGTTTGTCAGCACACGCAGCGCACTCGTCACATGTGTCGTTGCTGTCCTTGTCAGGCAGTGTGACAGCAGCCATTGCACCATGTGCACGAGCGTGTGAGTGACTGGTGTCGTCGTTGTCGTGCTGCTGCTGCTGTACGTGTGTGTCGTGTGTGACGGCACAAGCAGCGGCGACGGCGAAGACGACGACGACAAGGACAGGTGCTGTTGTTGTTCGTCGCATGCAAGCACACGCAACATGACGCACGACGTCAGCGCCTCGAGCAGCGACAGTGCGTGAGGCAGCAACGTGGTGGTGGTGGCGCTGCGTGTGCTGCATGCTCGCAGCACAGTTGCTATGACACCCTGACGCGTCAGCAGCACCGCGGGCACATGACACGACGCCTCGTCGTTATCGCCCGCCTGCTCCGCATGTGCGCTGCTGCTGTTGTTGTTGCTGTTGTTGTTGCTGTTGCTGTTGTCGTTGTTGTTGTTGTTGACATGATGTGCGCGAGGCGTGTAGGACGCACGGGTGCAGCGTCGGTCACGCTGTGCCAGCGTCAGGCAATGCAACAAACGCAGCGCCAACAGCGGCGACGACGTCGACTGCGCCATCGCCTCACCACACAACGCAGACAGCGCTGTGCGCAGCGCCGTCACAGCGGTGGCGGTGGTGCGTGACGTCGTAGGGCGCGTCGTCGTTGTCCTCGTTGTCACGCACTCGGACCAGTGACGACGACGAGGACACTGCGGCGGTGTTTGTTGTTGTAGCGACGATGATGACGACGTGTGTGCCTCGTTGCTACTGCTGCTGCTGCTGCCGCTGCCGTTGTGGTCGTCGCCATCGACGAGTGCAGCGAGCAGCCAGTCGACAACGCCATGACGCGCACACGCGTCAACGGCGTCGTCGACGTCGACGCCGTCGTCGCGCGCACGCAGCAGCAACAGCGACAGCACGCACAAGCTGCCGTGCAACATGGCAGCGGCAGCCTCCTTGTCATCGTCGCCGTTGTTGTTGTTGTTGCTGCTGCTGCCGACAAGACAACGCACAAACGCCGCTTGTGCACCGTCGCTGTGATGAAGAGCAGCCCACACCTGTCGCCAGCCAACATCGCAGAGGTGTACACAAAGTGCACGCAGTGAGGCACACGTGCGCATCTGTGCGTGTGCGTCTGCGAGGTACACCGCCGTCGCACACACGACCTCGTCACGACGGCGCCACTCGTCAACAACGCGACTGCTGCAACTGCTGCCGCTGTTGCTGTTGTTGTTGTTGTTGTTCGTGTTGTCACCGCTGTCAACGTCAACAACAGCCGCAGACGCGCTATCGTCAAACAACAACAAGTGCGACGGCGATGGTGACGATGCGACTGCTGTGCTTGTCATTGTCGTCACGGCCGGCTGGATGTGTGTGGTGTCACACGCCCACGCACCGTCGTCGCCGCCGCTGCTGCTGCTGCTACTGCCAGCGCCGCACATCGTCGCTGGCGTGTCGTCTGACAAGCCAGCATACTCGCTGTACAGCGTGCTGTATGCTGTGGCAATGTTCGTCGCTGCATTCGCCGTCGCGCTGCACTGCACACCGTCGCTTGTGCGTACATGACACGCACGCGTGCCTCGCTGCTGTCCTTGTGACTGCCACACGCCCTCTGTGCATGGCGGCACGTCGCACACAACATCGCGACTGCGCTTGCGCCGCGTCAGCGACATTGTCTACATCACCACAACACACACACACACACACACACACACATGCACACACATGCACACACATGCACAGACGCGACAAAAGCAAGCATGCATGTGTCACACAGCAACATTGTGTACATACAACAGGCCGCATGCATCTTCGCGTGTGTGCGCTTGTTGTTGCATGGTGTATGTATGCATACACAAGACTAGAGCAGACGTCGTCACCGACAACAACGGCAACAACACATACAGTACACAAGTGTATATACATACACATGACTATGCACACACACACACACATACACACACACACACACAGTGAGTGTGTGTACGTGCACGTTTAGCTGCTTGTTTGTGGCCGACAGCCACGCACAATGGCATCATACAACGCCTGCACATCGCCGTCTGCCAGACGTGTGCCGGGGTCACGGCTGCGGTGGGCGACGGCGCCACCGCAGCCTACGATGACCTCCTCAGCGACTCGACGCACACTGCGCGTGAGCGCCGCCGTGTTGTACAGCGCCCCGTGCAACAGCGGTCGGCGATCGCGACGGAAGATGGTGGTGCGCAGACTGGTGCTGCTGTACGTGCGGTGATCGTGTGTGAGCGAGACGACATAGTTGGCCACATTGTTGTTGTCGTTGTTGCTGTCGAAGATGTTGTGACGATTGTCGTCGGCAACGTACGCCGTCGAGACGACGGGTATGCCACGGCCAATCGCAATGAGCACCTTCGGTGTGCGCGCGACGGGGGTGGCAACGAGGAGCACATCGGCGTCAACGACGTCGTCGACAACGCGGCCACCACGACGTCGCACCAGACGACGCACCGCGTCACGTTGCGCGGCACCCAAGCCTGACAAACACGCAAGAAACAACGCACAACGAGGAGGACGACGCTGCTGATGCTGATGCTCTTGTTGTTGTGCTGGTGGCGAGGATGACACCGATGCGGTGTGCGCATTGCCGCCATCCGCGGCAGTGACGGTGGCAGTTGACGCAGCAACAGCAGCAGGAGGCGACGGCGACGCAGTCAGCGATGACGACCGCATACGCTTGCGCGATGTTATCGATGACGACGATGACGATGATGATGACGCGCTGTCGACGTGTATGACATCGTGTACATGCACGCTACGGTGCGGTGTGTGCGTGTGCGTGTCGTGTCGCTGCGGTAGCGTCGACGCGGCCATCACATTTGTCGCCTTCCTGCCCGCGTCATCGTCGTCATCGGTGTTGTCGTTGTTGTCGTTGTACTCGGTCGTCGCTGTGTTTGTCGTTGCAGCTGCTGTCGTTGTCGTTGTTGCAGCGACAGCAGCAGCAGCGGGTGACACGCTTGTCGAGGGCGGCATGGCGGTTGCAGCAGCAGCAGACGCGCTTGTTGTTGTCGTTGTGGCGCCAACGAAGTGACGCTCGACGTCACCAAAGCGTATACGACAGCCAGCGCTGAGCTGATAGCAGCAACCCGGACGCAGTCGCACACCACTGCCCGCATGTACGGCGAGGAAGGTGCCGTTGGTGCTGTTGCCGTCGCTCAGCCACGCATCGCCATTGGCTGCCACGTCAATGTACGCCTGCAGACGACTAACAGCTGCACGTGGTGAGTCGATGCGTATGTACGCGCTCTCACCTGCATCTGCTGCTGCTGTTGCTGCTGTTGCTGTGGCAGGCGTCGGGGCCATGGTGGCTGTCACCGTCGCAGGTGGTGGCACCTCACCACGACCAATGATGGTGCGGCCCACGCCGACTGCATCACTGCACACACCATCGGTCAAATAGTACAACACGGTCATGTATGCGTATGTGTGTGTATGTGTATGTGTATGTGTATATGTGTGTGTGTATGTGTGTGTATGAGTATATGTGTAGTCTGCAAGCAAGCAACGCATGTGCACGTGTCACCGCAACAACAACAACATACACATACATACACACGCACACTCACATGTATGCACAAGTCGACATGGCACGCTGCTACGCCTGCGCGTTGCGCAGCAACGCCGTACTGCCATCACGGCCACTGTTGTTGTCGTCGTTGCCGTTGTTGTTCTTGTTGTGCGTACGCTTGACGACGACTCCGTAGACAGCCCCGCCATCGACAACGAGCGTGGTGGCCGTGTACTCGACGCCCGGCAGCGTCATCGTCACACGCCGCAGCGTGTCCTCGTGCCTTGTGTCGCCATCGCTGCTCGTCGTCGTTGCGCTCGCACACGGCGACGACGATGACGACGACAGCAGCAGTGCGCTCTGTTGCAGTATTGTGTGTGCCAACCGCCGCTTCTCGCGACAGGCAAAGTCGCCGCTGTAGTCCACTACACCGCCCGTTGCGTCGAGCACAACATAGTGTGTGAGGCCCTGGCTGAGCAGCTGGTCCTTCAGCAAGCTGATTGAGCTCATGACGCAGCAGACACACACAATAGGCGACTACAGAGTAAACAAAACACAACAACGAGCGATGCGTACATATGCATAGAGAAGCGCATGCAACAACAATAACAATATGTGTGCGTGTGTACTAGGT
This sequence comes from Trypanosomatidae sp. Fi-14, assembly GCA_023091115.2. Taxonomy (NCBI): domain Eukaryota; phylum Euglenozoa; class Kinetoplastea; order Trypanosomatida; family Trypanosomatidae; species Trypanosomatidae sp. Fi-14. The sequence continues at coordinate 15,657 of JAKVQF020000962.1, read as the reverse complement.
TGTTGTTGTATACGATAAGACAGCCACTCGTCGACGTGCACACTGTGTGCGTGTGTGTGTATGCGTCACCGCACAAACATACATACATGTATATACACGCTAGTAGTGCTTCTTCGGCGTCTTGCGCATGTGTGGCACGGGCTGGAAGTGCACATGCAGCTGCTCCTCAAAGCTGAGCTTGTCGAGCTGCATCGGCTTGGCGCGATTGCGCCAGTGGGGGCCCATGAAGTGTTGGCGATCAACGAGTTCCTTGTGCCGCGTCACCACATCAGGGTCAATGTTGTTCATTCCCCAGTTGCTCACGGGCACAAAGCTGCGACCGCCACCACGGCCATGCTCGAATGCGTCAGGGCTCTGCCGCTCGTCGCGGCGACAGTGTCGTGTGGCCGTCGCGTTCGTCAGTGGTGTGGCGGCTGTTGCTGCTGTTGTTGTTGCTGCTGTGCCGTCGTTGTCGTCGTTGCCCGCGGCACACACCACACCCCAGTCGTAGCGCTCGCTCGCGCGCGGCAGCAGTCGCAGTCGCGCCTTTGGCACGCACAACCTGCCATACGCCAAGCGATCAAGGCAGCTGGCCAAGGCGAGCTGCAGGGCATGACCGCCCGCACCACGATGCTCACACCAGCGCTCACGCACTTCGTTCAAGGTGCGTGTGCGCACTTTTGCGTCGTCAACGCGTAGCGCGAGTGCGATGCACTCCTTGTACAGCGCGAGCTTGGCGATGCGGTTGTGCACATCGGCGCCCTTGGCGAGTGGCAGTGTGTCGAGTAGCTGACGTTGATACATTGATGTTGTCGGTAAAGACGTACACACGTATGTGTGTGCAGACACGCAACCGTGTCGCTTTGCCACACGCACAAGCAAACAGGCAAACAAAAACGTAGGCAATGCAACGTCAGCAGGCTTGCACAGCACGCGTAATGCAACGTCAGCAACGTTATCATATGTGTGTGTTAGTCATGTACGCCACATGCATAGCTGCATGCATGCATGTATGCATGTGTGTGTGTGTTTGTGTTTGTATGCACGTCTATGTTCTTGTATGTGTATTTGTTTGTATATAAGTGTGTATGTGTGTGTGTGTGTTTGTCACACTCGTCTATGACTTCAGGAACGACAACAGCGTCGCCTGCTGCTTGCCACCGCCGCCGCCGTTGCTGCCGTTGCTGCTCCCTGCTGTCGTCGTCGTCGCCTGTCGCGCCACACGCGCGCGCGCACCACCGCCACTGCCAGCATTCGCCGTCACGGCAGCGGCAGCCGCGGTTGCCTGTTTGCTTTGCTGTGCCGCCGTCGCCTCTGCCGCCTGCTGTGCCTGCGCGAGTGCGTGCTGCTCCTTCATGTACGCCATGGTTCGCGCAAAGTACACCTCCTCGGACACACACTCACCCGTGGTTGTGTGGCGATAGTACACCTCGTCCTTGCACACATACTCGCCGTCAACGTGCTGCGTCGTCGTGCGCACCTCGCGTGTGTAGGCGCGCTGAAACGCCGCCACGGCGGGCGTAAAGAAGCCGTGCAATGTCGGCTGCAATGTCGAGGCCACACCACCGCTGCTGCTGCTGCTGCTCTTGCGCGCTGTCGAGTCAAGCAACGACGACGACGACGCGCGTGCAGTGACGACGCCGTTTGTCATTGCCGCCATGGCCGCGCTGTTGTTGCTGTTGCTAGCAGATGACGACGACTGTGCTGGTGGTGGCTCGGGTACGCAAAACGCGAGCGGTGGTGCATCGTCGCACAGCACAACGTCGTCGTTGACGAACGTCTCGTGCACGTCGAAGCCCGAGGAGGACGTCGTCGACGGCAGCGTTGCCGCTGCTGCTGCTGCGTCGGTCGTATCGGCTGCCATCGCGTCCACACGACGACGGTCACTGTCGCTGTCACCATCGCTTGCCGCGTACGCATCGCGCATGCTGCAGCTGTTGCTGACGCTCTGCTCCGTGTGCGCCGTCGTGTCGTCGTCCTCGTCGTCGAGCACGCTGCGTGACGACGAGGACAACGCTGTCACTGCTGTTGTTGTTGCTGCTGCTGCCTTGGCAGCCGCACCTCGTCGTGCCGAGGCACGCGCCAGCTTTGACAGGCTTTTGCTCGTCGTCGCGCTGCTCTTCGTCGCTGGCGTGGCTGCTTTTGTCGTGCGTGTGCGCGTCGTGCGCGTTGACGTCGCTGCCGTTGCGCTGGCCTGCGCATCGCCCTCGTGCGCCTCTTTGCGAGCGCGTTTGCTCCTTGTTGTCGTCGTCGTCGCGGTCGTCGACGTCGCGGGTGTGCTGCCGCCATTGCTGCCGCTGCTGTTGCCAGCTCCGCCACCTGACATGAGGTCGAGCAACGACAGCTGTCGCTTTGCACCCACAACAGCAGCTGCCGCATCCGCACTACCCGTCGTCGCAGCAGCTGTTGTTGTGTTGTTGTTGCTCTTGTTGTCGCCGCACGATGACGACGGCATTGCATTCTCCTTTGCCTCCTCGTCATCATTGTTGTTGACACTGTCCTTCTTGCCGTTGCCTTTGCCCTCGTCTGCCATTGTCGTCGTTGTCGTCGTTGTTGGCGTAGTTGTTGCCTCGGCAGTGAGCGTAGAGGGCGGCGACGACAGCGTTGACGACGAGAGCGACGGCAACGACAGCGTCTCGAGTGCCGTTGCATACGCCGCCGTCGTTGTCGCCGCGGCCGTGTCGCTCGCCGTCGCGTGCGCCGTTGCACTCTGCGACTCACTCGTCGTGGTGACGGTGGGCGTCGGCGTCGACTCGACGGCAATCTGTTTGCCCTCCTCGCCGCGCTCGAGCAGTGCGCGCGTCGTGAGCGGGTAGTCGCGCTGCTGCACACATGTGCGGGGCACGAGACCACACGACCGCACTGGCTGCTGCGACTGTTGTGTTGTCCTCACTGCTGCTGGTGCGGCTGCTGCTGCTGTCGTTGTTGTAGTTGCTGTTGCTGCGCGACGACAGCGCAGTGCGTGCACGCACATCGTCGTCGTGACGTCGTCGCCGTCTGCGCACGCCTCGCGCAGCTTGCTCGCCTCGCGCGCGTCACCGCACACGACGGCGATGCGCACCGTCGCGGTCGTGCAGCTGATCGTGTCATCGTCCTCTGCCACGTTTGTTGTCGCCGTGGTGGTCATCCTCGTCGTGTTGGCTGCGTGTGACGCGACCATGTACAGCAGTTCGTACGCGGACGTGTCGGACGCGTGCAGCTGCGTCAGCAAAGCGACGACGTCGTCGCGCGGCAGCGCCGTCGCCCGTTGCGCCTCGGCAGCCGTCACATAGCCGCCGTGCTGCTGCACCACCGCCTGCAGCTGTGCAAGCATGGCGTGCGATACTACGCCAACACGACGCAAGAAAAGAGTGACGGTGATGAGCAGACACACACACACACACAACACATGCAACGACACAAATCTGTGGCATACATGTCCTAGAGAAAGTATACGGGCCGGTGTCGCAGCGCGTCGTCTGCGTCACCACCGCTACCGGCACCGCATGCACTCTGCTCGCTCTTCTCGCCCTCGCCGCACGCAGCCGACGGCGACGACGACGACGACACTTGTCGCTCCACCTCCTTGTACACGACAAACTCGCGCGAGTCGTCGTCGTAGATGCGCAGCACACTCGCCAGGTTGTTGCAGCGGTAGCAGTAGTTCGGCGCCGACCACACCGTACACAGCAGCTCCTCGTCAAAGTGATACTTGAAGCCCTCGTAGACGAGCTGGTGGGCGCGTGCGATGAGGTGCAGTGTGTTGCGGGCGACAAACTCGCGTGTGATGTCGGGGCCGAAGAGGAAGCCGGCGCCGCGCTGTGAGACGCCCCAGCCGTCGTGGCTGTCGGGGTCGGACCAGACCAGGTCCGACAGCGCGCCCTCGTTCGGTATCTCCTGCAGACGACACAGCAGCCGCATCTGGTCGACGCTGTGTATGTCAGGTGAGAGGCCGCCGTGAATGCACAGCACACGACCCGCCACGAGGGCGGCAATCGGCATGCTGTCAAACAGCTCCGTGCACAGCCGCCACACCTCTGCCGTGGCATACTTGCTAATGCACTCGTCATAGAAGCCGTACATGGTCGTCACCTGCCGCGACTCGTGGTTGCCGCGCAGGAGTGTAATGCGCTGCGGGTAGCGTAGCTTGAGCACCAGCAGAAACGATACAACCTCGACGCCATTGTAGCCGCGGTCGACAAGGTCACCGAGGAAGACGTAGTGCATGCTGCGGTGCGCATCGCTGTGCAGCTCGCCGGCGACGTCGAAGAGGCGCAGCAGGTCGGGGTACTGACCGTGTATGTCACCGCAGATCGTCACCGGCAGCTGCACTGCCGGCACGTTGCTCTCGTCCATCAGCACGTCGGTGGCGTAGCGCAGCAAACGCTGCATCTCGTGCAGCTCGAGCAGCTGCCCACGACGCAGCTTCGCCTCCCACGCGTCAAGGTTCATGCGCTAGACAGATGCCCACGCGTATGTATGTATGTATATACAAGAGCGTACAGGTATGTACGTGTACATGTAAACTCACACTCATACACACAGAGACGTGCACACTCACATGGGTGCTGACATGCACAACAGCAGTCGCAGCAGCGGCAGCAACAGTGACAAGTCAACGACAACAGTGCATGCACACTACGCAAAGGGCATGTACACACATACACACGTCTACAGTCGACCACGACACGGTCAGCAACAATGCTCGTACGTTACGACGTGTCTTGCCATCTGTATGCACATATACATATACAAACACACATATGCGCCATAAGTAAGTAACAACGATGTTACGCGTACGCACACACACACACGCACAAACATACGCACACACAAGCTCACACACACGCAGCTACCATTGTCCATTTGTGGTGTTTGTGACGACGACAAAGGCGTCCGCGTCGCTGTTCGCCAGTGTCGCGTCCTCCTCGGCAATGCGCACGGCGTCGTACTCGGGCAGGCTGAACACGGTCGAGTCGGGGTAGGTCGCGCGGCAGTGCTCGACGACGCGCAGCAGCTTGTCAAGACGCACCTGCGCGGCGTTCAGCAGCGACGGCGGTGTCACGTTGTACAGCGCGAGTGGCAGGCGCGGCTCAATGGCGGCGACGAGTGGGTAGCGCTGCCGCTCCGTCGTCGCGTAGCGCCGCAGCGCCGTCACCGTCGAGCGGCGAAAGCGACAGACGCGCACGCGTGCCACCTCACCGTGGAACGGGCTGTCGGTGACCTCCTTGTGTGAGTACAGGCTGCTGCCCTGGTCAATGTAGGCATACTTGGCCAGCCCACGTGTGCGCCGCGAGGGCGGGGCCACCGCGCAGGCCGTCTTGTGACTGCAGCCGCCATAGACAAAGTTGTTGTGCTCGTTCAAGCCGCGGTCCGAGTTGCCAATGATAAAGTCAAAGATAACGCGGTCGAGCAGCTCGCCGACGGCGCGCAGCCGGCTGGGCCGTGTGCCGTCGAAGAGGGGATGGCCAGGGACGTAATATTTTTCGACAAACGCCTTGTCGAGCTCGTACGGCAGGGCGAGGAAGGTGTCGAGGGCGGGGTGTACGTCCCACATCCACAGCTGCACCGACACCATCGTACACAGCGTTGTCGTCGTGTTGTTGTTGCCGTTGCCTCTTGGTGACGAGGACGCGGTAGGGTAGCTGCACGGCACAAAGTTCGCCTGCGTATTGTTGTACTGCATCACGTAGCGCTCGAGCCACTGCGAGTACAGCGGCGAGTACGCCGTGGCGGCGCGCAGGTAGTCGAGCGGCAGGGCAACAAACGCCGTCGGCGGCACACGCCGCAGCTGCAGGGCGCGGTCAATGGTGTACGCCACATACTCGCTCGCGGCCTCGAAGAAAAACTTGCGCTGCGACACCTTGACGATGGCGCGCACGTCACCGTGCGCGTAGCGCACCCGCATCTTGATCGTGCGCCCCTGCAGCAGACGCACCTCCATCGCGGTAATGTAGCGCAGGTTGTTCATGTCCTGCAGGTACGACAAGCACACCGCATCGCGGTCGTCGGTGAAGCTCGCGTCGCGCGGGTCACACGCGCGCCAGCGTTCGTCCTTGCTGCCATTGTCGTCATTCGTTGTTGTTGTTGACGTTGTGTAGGGCAGTGGTACGCCGGGGCCTGCAACCTCGTCAATGTCAACAAACGCCTTGCTCGGCTGCTCGGGGTTGCCGCCAATGTGTGTTAGCGCCAGGTTGCGGTAGTACTGCTGCACCGCCGCATGAAACGTCGCGGCGGCGTCGCTCGGTGGCAGCACGCGCACACGGTCATCGTCGCCCATCATGCTATCATCGCCTGCGCCGGCCGCTGTTGCTGTCGTCGCTGTGATTGTCGACGTGTGGTTGCCTTTGCTACTGTTGTTGTTGCCACTGCTCGTGACGGGCTGTGCAAACGTCGCCTGCGCGCTCTGTGCATCGCTTGCGTCGGCACGCAGCGGCGTCACCGTTGTGCTTGGCGGCAGCGTCGTCGTTGTTGTCGTAGTCGTCGTTGTCGTCGTTGTTGTGGTAGTGTCGCGCTGCACAGCATCTGGCGGTGACGGCACACCCCAGCGTCGACGCTTGTTGCGCTTGTCGTCATTGCCGGCGGCTGTAGCAGCCGCGTCGTTCAGCTCCACCTCCTCGACTGCGTGTGCCTTCGCTGCTGTTGGCGTCGTCGTCGTTGTGGTGTAGGCGTCCGCGTGTGACACTGTTCTCGTGCGCGATGTCAGCCATGCGCCGCGTGTGCCCGCGTCCTCGTGCACACGACGACTGTTGCTGTTGCTCGTGTTGTTGCTGACGTGCACGAGGCAGACATGCACACTAAAGAGCAGCAGAAACGTGACGGCAATGACAGCTCTGTGCTGCAGCTTACTCGCCAGCGTCACATGCTGTGGACGCATCGTCGTCGTCGTTGACTGTGACAACGACTATTGCACATTGCACACACACACACGTCGTGTACAAAAACGACGCAGCCAAGGCAAAAGGCGCAAAGAGCGCGACAGTACATGCAACAACCCTGCACACACACACACACATACAGTCACAGTAAAACACAATGTGTATGTGTATATGTGCGTACACGCACACACGTACGCGCACAGGCTGCTAGGCATGGCCGTGTCGTGCACGCTTCTTGCGTGGCGGGCCACCTCTGTCGTCCGTGTCATCACCGTCGGCGTGCTTGTCGCTCGCAAGCAGTGACGACGGCATGCACGGCAGCACCGGTCGCAGCAGGTGTGGTGGTGGCATGAGTGTCGTCGCGTGTGGCATTGGCAGTGCACCACCATCACCACCGCCGCTGTGCATGACGGTCGTGTCTTTGTTGTCATGCTCTTCCGTCTTGACTTGCACACCACACGCAGCGTCATCGCCTTGTTGCTGCTGCTCTTCCTGTTGTTGTTGTTGTTGTGCGGCGGCGGCGGCGGCATCGCGCTCGCGTGCCGCCTTCGCCTCGGCGATCAGCGCGCTCTCGAGTTCGCGCAGCTCGGCATGGTACTGCTCTCGCTCCGTCGGCGCGGGCACAAACTCGACACGGCGTGGCTGTACACCATAGCGCAGCATCTGTGTACGACTCAGTCGCGTACGTGGCGCTGTTGTCGCCGTCTTTACGGCCGCTGCACTTGTCGCTGTCGCTCTCGTCTTTTTGCGGCTGCATTCGAATGTCCAGTGCTGCGATGACGCACACACCTGACACCACCGCCGCGACGCCGCACCGCTGACGTCGCCGTCGCGTGGTGCACTGTAGCCCTTGGGTGGGCCCGTCTCGCCGTACATGTTGTGTATGTATGCGTGTGCGTGTGTACGTATGTGCACTAGGCACAACACAGACAGGTAGACAGCATTGTGCATATATGCATGTGACTTGTGCATGCATCACAAAAACATGTGCATGTGAGCGTGTACGTACATACGCACACATTCGCCATTGTCTGCACACGTAGTAACCTACACATACAAAGACACATGCATGTCGCCGCTTGCCTTGTCACTGCTACATACATCACACTTACATGCCTGCTTACCAGACGTCACTATGCACATGAAGTGACACACACATACATACATACATACACATGCACACACATACATACACACACAGACGGACAAACACTATACATGCTTACATACGCACAGGCCACGCGGCCGAGCGTTGCTCATGCCATCACGTCGTGCCTACTGCTCGAGCATCAGCGCAACGCCCGCGAGCACAAACGCCGTCGCGGCGTCCTCGTCGACGCACGGCAGATGCAAGTGACAGATCAGGTCCTGTTTGCTGCTGTTCGCGTACAGCGGCACCGCCACACGCGCCTTGGCCGCCTCATTGCGCACCCACGGCACGTCGTCCTCGTTGTTGTCCTTGTCATTCTCCTCAGCGTCGTTGTTGTTGTCCTTGCTGCTGCTGTTGCCGCTGCTGACAGCCTCTGCACGTTCTGTGCTTTGCTTGTCGTTATGAGCAGTGGCAGCAGCAGTCGCGTCACCGCGACCGCGTGCGGGCAGCCAGGCAATGTATGTGCGGCGAATGACAAACACCGCAGCCTCGTCTGCGAGCGTGATGGGCTGCAGCACATCGTGATCGTCCACGACGGCGCCTTGCAGCAGCAGACCCTCGACGGCGACGACCACCGCCGCGCCGTCGACCGGCGTCGACGTGCGCGCGACAAGCCGCAGGCTGACGAGTGAGGTGCGACACACATGCGCCGTTTGCTGCCGCAGTGCGTTGAGGAAAGTGCGCGGACGCAGCAGCAGTGCGAGCTGCAGGTGGCTCTTGATCAGTGTGCCCTGCTGCGCGAGCGTGTGCCAGTGGGCGATGCCGGCCGCACGCTGCAGCAGCGACTGCGCCCACGCAGCGAAGCTGCTCGACGCGGCCGCACCGCAGGCAAAGTGCGCACACCAGTCGGGTGGCACATCGCCGCGCACCAGCCACGCGGCCTCGGCACGACGCTGCTCCGTCAGCAGTGCGGCGCCCTCGACACTGCTGCGCAGCTCACTCATGCACGCGTCCACGTCGGCAACGATGCGCAGCGCCGTGGCGAGCTCGACGGCGACAAAGCGCTCGACTGGTCGTGTTGTCGTCGCGTCACTGTTGCCGCCCTCTGTGGTTGCTGTTGCGGTTGCTGCTGTAGTGGTGGTGGTGCCTTGTCGTGTGAGCAGCTCGGCGTGTGACGCGGTCAGCGTCGACCACATCTGCAGCACCTGCTGCACCTGCGCCACCCACACCTCGCGACTGCGCGACGACGACGTCGATGTCGTCGTCGTGGCAGCAGCAGCCGTGCTGCCGTCTGCCGTGTCGCCGCCACCGCCGCTGCTTGCTGCCGTCGTCGTCGCGACAGCCGCGGCGGCGGCGTCCTCGACGGACTGCAGGTCGGCAACAAGCACACGCACGCGTGCCTGCTGCGCGACGCGGTCGGCGTTGGGCGGTAGGCCAAACAACGCGGGATAGTCATTGGCCGGCAGCTGCTGTCGTGCCACCTTCACAAACGCAGCGTAGCGCCCCGCCGGCACGCGAAGGCGTTGCTGCGGCAGCAGCGCCTCCTGTCGCTTGCTGCGCGATAGCGTCTGCGGGCGAAAGAAGTGCGTCATGTACGCCCGCAGCACGCGCGTGTCGTACTCGCTCTCCATCTTGACACCGTAAATGGCATCCTCGATGAGGCCGCGCAGCGTTGTCCAGTCCACACCACTGCTGTTGTTGTTGTCGGTCGTGCGTGTACAGCGCAGCACCGTCTGCGTCAACGCTGCCAGGTCACTGCCAGTGACCTCGTAGCTGCGCGTCCAGCCTTGTGGCACGTACGAGCGTCGCTCCTGCACAACGGCGTGCAGCATGGCGGCGACAAAGAGCAACTCGCGCTGCTCGTCGCTGTAGCTGTCGTAGGCGGCCTTGTCGTACGCACTGTGGTAGGTACGCAGCACATTCTGCCGCACCCCCGGCGGCGCCTCCACCGTCGCCTTCACACTGCGCGCGAGCAGCACCGGCGGGAACGCGTCGTGCGGCTCGCTTGTCAGGAACAGGCGGAAGTGGCGATGTGGCTGCAGCGTGTGCAGCTCCTGCACGAGCGTCTGCTGCACCCATGGCAGCACCAGGTGTAGATTCTTCAGCAGCACCCACTCGCCCGCCACGGCGGCCGCGCGCAACAGACGCAGCGCCTCGTCCGTCTGCCCACCACCCATGGCGAGCTCGTGGAAGCGGTGCTTGCCAACACGACGGTGCGCAACCGCCTGCAGCTCGAGCGACGGGTCCGCGCCGGCCGTCGTGATGAGCAGCACCGGCGGCGCCATACTCGCCGTCGCCGTCGTTGACAAGGCAGACATGGACATGCTGTGACGCTTGCCATCACCGCTCGTGTCACCGCCCTCCTTGTCCGCGTCGGCCTCGTCGGCGGCGATGAGGCTGTCGAGGGTGTCGTCCTCGCCGAGCGCGTCGACGCGCAGGAGCGCACAGGCGACCGAGTTCATCGCCGCGCTCAGGCGATCGCTGCGCAGCACCTTGACGACGAGCAGTCGCTGAAAGTGCGTCAGCGGCTGCGCGGCACTGTTGCTGTTGCCCCTGCTGCTGCCGCTGCTGCTCGCGCCATTGTCGCCTGCGTTGCTCGTGTCGGGTGGGGTGCCCAGCATGCTCGGGTAGCTCAGCTCCGGCGCCGCGGTGCGCACCCACTGCAGCCACACATCCGCCTCGTGCAGTGACAGCCGCGACAGCAGCGCAGGAAAGCGCAGCGCGAAGCGGCGAAACGCGTCGACGCTGTCGGGCAGCACAAACGTCGGCACACGCACCGCGCTCGCCGCCTTGCCATCCGCTGCTGCGGCTGCTGCGGCCGCTGCAGCCAGGGCATTGTGTCGGTCGAGCAGATAGTCCCACTCGTCTGCGCTGCACTCGTGTGGGTGTAAGGCGTGGGCGAGGTGGATGCCGAAGACGACGCGGTGCTCCTTTAGCAGCGCCCGCGACACCGTCGCCACCGCCAGCCGCACAAACGTCGTCCGCAGCAGCACAATCTTCGCCTCGGGGTCGGTGTGGACGTCGCGGTGGGCGCGCAGGGTGCGCCGGAAGAGCTGCAGGAACTGGTCAAAGGAGAACTGATACATGTGCGACAGCGCATCGAGGCCCTTGACGAGGAAGAAAACGGTGCTCGCGGTGGCGGCAAAGGGCCGGTAGGCGTCGCGCTTGCGATCGAGCTCCGCTTGCACCGTCGTCGACTGCGCCAGCGCGTCGGCGATGCCGCTCGCCTGCGTCTTGATCTCGTTCAGGCCGTCAATGAGGCTGCGGCTCTCGAGCAGCGACCCGCGCGCGTTTGCCAGGTCGCCGAGCAGACTCTCCTCGAGCGCCGCCAGACGCACCTTCAGCTCCGCCTCACTCTCGAGTGCGGCGACCTTGGCCTGCTCTAGCGCCGGCTGCTCGTGCTGTATCGTCAGCGCGAGGAACTGCCCCTGCAGGCCACGCTCCGTGAGCGCAAAGCTGACGAGCGTGCACTCGGCCGCCACATCCGCCGGCACGGCCAACTCACTGCGCCGGGTGACGAGGTAGAGCTGGAAGCCGTCGGCGCAGTCAACGGCGCGGCGATCGCTCAGCTGCAGCACACGCTTACCGCCCTCGTAGCGCAGCCGCTCGCGACGCCGCAGCACCGCGTAGAGCCACGGCGGCAGCGCGTCGTCGCCGTCAACGTCGGTGACGACAAAGTGTTTGCCAAACCGCATCGCCAGCTCGAGCGCCGAGACGAGGCGCTCCTCGCCGGCGCCACACACATCAACGGCCACACCACCACCACCTCTCGTCGCTGCCGTCGTCGTCTTCTTCGTGTCCTTGTCGCCGCCGCCGTCGTCGTCATCGCCGCGGGGGCTGCTACGCGCGCTTGCCTTGAGGTGACGCACAAGCCACGTCAGCGCCTGCCCCGTCGGGTCGGCAATGAACGGCGTCGTCACCTGCGCCTCGAGGACGACGGCGTTGTCGAGCGACGTCGCATCACCGCCCGGCAAGCCCTCGGCGGTGTAGCGCAGCTGCGCACTCTCGTCGTGCCAAAACGCAAAGAGGCTGAAGCGATCGCTCAAGGACACCCGCGCCGCCCACTCGCGCAGCGCCGCGCGACGCTGCTCCTCGGCGACGTCGCCGAGGTACGTCACGACACCCGCGGCGAGCAGGCTGCGGCGCGGCAGCAGTGACTGCTCCTCGTCGAGCTGCCGCATCTGCGCCGTCCAGCGGGCATGCTCGCCGCCGAGCTTCGCCAGCAGGTCGCTGGCGCTGTGCAGGAGCGCCTCGGCGCGCTCGAGCGCGTCGCGCAGCCGCGCCGCCTCGGCGGTGGTCGCGGCGAACTCGTCCTTGAGCGCGTGCACGGCGCGCTCGACGTGGCGCAACTTGTCCTCATACGCGGCCTTCTTGGCCTGGCCCTGCTGTAGGTTGACCTCGTACGCCTGCAGCTCGCGGCGCAGCGGCGCGACCGTCTCGAGCACCTTGCTGTACTCGATGACGGCGCGCAGCCAGTCCGCCATCGGCGCCGCCGCACGCGACGCGCGGCCGATGACGTCGGCGCGAAACGAGTTGCTCTTGCTCGCGATGAAGCGCTCCGTCGCGTTGCGCGCGTCGGCGGTGATCGTGTCCATGTCATAGTTGAGTATCTGGCCCTTGATGTCACCCGCGAGCACCTTACGTATGGCCGCCCAGCCCAGCTCGCCACCACCACCACCGCTGTTGGCACCATTGTAGCTGATGAGGCGCACGACACCCTCGACGACGTCCTGCACCGCCGCCGGTGGCTGCTTCATCGACTTGAGCTCGGCCAGGTGCTCGGCGCGAATGGCGCTGACCGACGCGAGGGCCGCGTCCAGTGTGGGCTGTATGCTGCTCAGCCGCTCCTCGATGACGCGCTTGCGCTGCTGTATGGCAGCCTGCTCCGTGTCGAGGTCGCGCTGGACGGCCTGTATGCTGCGCTTCTGCTCGCTCGCCTCGGCCATCTTTGCCTGAATCTGCTGCAGCGCCGCATCCGCCTCGCGCTGCTTCGCCTCCAGCTGTCGCTTCTTCTCCGCCACGTCGCTCGCGATGCGGTCGACGCTGCTCTGCGCCTCGTCGAGCTTGGCCACGCCGCCGCGCAAACGCGCCAGGCCGCGCGTCAGCTGCTCGCTCTTGCGCGCAAACACGTGCTCGTAGGTGCGACAGAGGACCTTGAAGTGCTGGGGTGCGTAGCGCTCGCCGCGGCTGCGGTGCAGGTGCACCAGCTCGCTCGTCAGCGCGAAGCCGCGCCGCTCCGCCTCGCTGCGTGCGTCAAGGACGCCGTACACGCGCGCGCCAATGAGCAGCCGCGGCACCGCCCGTAGACTCGCCGCGTCCCAGCCGCCGAGCCAGTAGACGGTGCAGCGGGTGTAGAGGGCCGGGTTGGCGCGGCACTGGGCCACATACGTGCTGCTCGTCGGGTCCATGAGCACAACCACGTGCAGGTAACGCTGTACGCGGTCAACAAAGAGCGCATACGGCGTCACCCCGTCGCGCGCCGCGTCCGCCTTCAGCGGCGCCAGCTGCGCCTCGAGCTCGTCGTGCGCGAACACGCCAGCCACCTCGCCGCTGCACAGCAGTGAGTTGACCGCCTCGAGCATGCGCACATCAACAAAGTTGTGCGCCTCGAGCAGCAGCACCACCGCCACGCCCTCCACACCGCACCGCAGCAGCACCGCCTTCAGCTCGACAATGAACTGCTTCATGCCATAGTCGCGCGTCATCGTCAGCGTCGCCAGCTCGCGCGCGTTGGCGTACGCGACGAGGCGCACCAGCGCCGCCGCACACACGCCCGCGCGGGCGACGAGCAACAAGTGACCGCGCTCCTGCGACAGGACGCGGTCAATGCGCGCGGCCCAGATGCACACCTCGGGTATGAGCTGCACATCGAGCTCGGCATACTCGCGCGCGTAGCGCACGTGCACTTGCTCCAGCAACGCATGCAGCTGCTCATACGTCACAGGCAACAGCATACGCTGCTGCTGCGACGGCGTGCTTGTTGTCGTCATCGATGTCGTCGTTGCTGCTGCTGTGCTCGTTGCGGTGGTTGTTGTTGTCGACGACGACGTCGATGTTGTGTTCCACGAGACGTAGTACACAGCCTCGCGGTCGCCCGAGGCCGCCACGGCGGCGGCGGCGGCGCCTGCGGCCCCCGCAGCTGCAGCGCCGCTGCCACGGCTGTCCTTTGCCGCCGTCGCCGTGGCGCTCGCAAAGCTGCCGAGGTGGTCGCGCAGTGTGCGCGTCACCTTGACGCGTTCCTCGGCCGTCACAAGGCGGTCAACAAAGATGCGACGGCCCTCGTACGCGACCACGTCGGCCATGTCACTCGGGTTGTGGTAGTGCAGCAGGTGCAGCACCCACGCCGTCAGGTCGCGCGGGTTGATCGTGTAGTGCGCGGCCACGTCGACGGTGCACTGCGACGCGATCGCCGTGTACGCGGCCGTCATCGCACGCGCCCAGTCCGCCGCGCCCTTGCCAGGCACATTGAGCTGCAGACGCTGGCTGTGCAGCATGACGCCAAGGTACTCGGCGTACACGAGCTGCAGCGACTCGCGCGACGGGTACGACACGTACAGCACCGACGCAATCGCGAGCAGGCGTGGCGAGACGGGGTAGCGGCCCATGCTGCCGGGGGGGCTCATGCTACCAACCACCTGCACCCGCTCCACACGCACCCACTCGAGGTCGCTGCTGTCCACGTCGTAGAAGCCGCCATAGACGATGAGCTGCTGCAGCAACGCGTGCACTTGCACACTGCCGTAGCGGTCTGGCTTGGGCAAGTTGAGGTCCTTCAGCAGCAGCACCAGACACTCGGCACCGTCCTTCGGCCGCAGCACCTTGCCATGTGCCGTGTGAAACTCGGCGCACATCGCCTTCAGCTTCTGCAGCACGTGCGAGGCGAGCGTCTGTGCGCTGCAGTGCACCTCGACGACGCGCGTGTGCGCGGCGTGGGCGAAGAGGTGACTGAGCAGCATCGACTTACCGCACCCCTCTGGCCCAACGAGAATGAAGGGACGGTACGTGACGGCGCCACCACCACCACCACCTGCAGCGGCGGCGGCGCCCCCAGCACCACCGGCACGACGAGGCGGCTGCGACGACGACGACGACGAGGGCAGCGGCTGCGACCACGCACGCATGACGGCGAGCGCGCGTTGACACTCGACCGTCGCCACCATCGGCTGCTGCTGCTGCGGTGACGTCGCAAGCAGCTCGTCGACGTTGCGCTCGGCGGCGGGCTCGTACTCGAACGCGACGTAGCTGCTTCGCTGCTCATCATAGTAAAAGTCAAGCGGCGCCTTCGCGTCGGGCGCGCGCTCGCCGACGAGGTGCAGCACCTCGCGCGCGTACTCGGCCCGCGCCTCCTCGGGCAGGTACGAGCCGAGGCCGTAGACGAGCGCGAGCGCAAACTGCGCCCTGCTCGCACACCCGCGCAGCTGGCTCAGCACCGACGTCACCAGCCCCATCTGCGTCGTCTCGACGACAAGCTTGCCCGTCGCGACGAGGGCGGCGAGGGCGCGGTAGAGGTACGCGTCGACCCACTCGCGCAGCTGCGCCACCGACACCGCCTCTTGCTGCGACGGCGCCGCATACGCACCGCCCTGTGTGCGCGACGACGGCTGCGACGACGGCTGCGACGACTGCCTGTCGGCGTTGCGCTCTGCCGCCGCCGCCCGCTGCGCCTCCAGCTCGCACAGCCACGACGCGACGACGCTGTGCGGGTCGACGTCGCGCTCGGCGAGGTAGAGC